>JAVCKT010025302.1:0-11014 GCA_032273925.1 Rhynchotus rufescens | reverse complement strand
TTGCCTGCATTACCCGTAGGCACATTAGAGAAGTAGGGGACTCTCTTTCTATCTTAGTGGTTGTACAAGAGCAGTGTCTATGAGCTTTGTGTTCTGCTCAGTGCTCTCATCTCTTAAGCTTGTTCAAAGATCTTTTTCTCAACTCTCTTGGTCATGGATATCAGGTAGAAAAGAACCATCTTAAAAGGTCATTTGAAGAGTGATAACAAATTATTGCAAAGACCAACCAACTATATATACATTGAGCAGGAAGATAACACATGGCCTATGGTAACTGACAGGCGATGCACATGAGCAGATAACTAGGCAACTATTTTTCTCTATATGACTTTCCTAATGTCCCATCTGTTTCCTTCATGCAAAGGGGTTCCCCTGTGTACTTTGCTGTATTTCGGCATAGGATTTGTGCTACATCCCTCTTGATCTGTAGCATCATGGAAGATGTCCTCACTTCACACACAAAGGCATGGTGGTTTGTTGCAGCTGTATATTGAAGAGAACCACCAGGCTCTGGAGTATTTATATATTTATTTATTTTTACATGTAGAGTTTTGGACGTAACAGTGGAAATTGCCATTTTGTTAAATGGAAGAGAGTAACTATTTACCTTATCTTGGTAAAATTAGATGAAAAAGGTGTTGTTGGTTTTAATTGGCCTGTAAGATAGAAATGTTCAAATGACCGTTTGCTGACTCACATTTATCGCAACACTTCATGAAAGCTTTAACTTTAGCGTCAAAAGGTTAATTATCTTTTTTTTCATGAACTTAGCATTTTAAAGGTCAAAAGAAAATAAATTTTTCCAAAAAAAAAAAAGAAAAAGAAAAAAAAAGAAAGAAAGAAAGAAAAGATAGGCTGTAGCTCCTCATTGTGTTTTCAGAGATCTCCTTTCTTGCTTCTTCCAGCCCTAGACTGAGAATTAAGCTTGGTGCTCTGAACCTGCTAGGAAGAACCATTGGAAACATCCTTCTCTTCTTGCAGACTGAAGCTACAGTGGACTGCCTAAATTACACTACAAAATTAATCTGTCCAGATTTTCCTTGGATACCTTCAGTCTTTGAGTGGCCACTTAAAATGACTAGACAGGGTACAAATTTTAAAGAGAGGTGATCAGAAGTGTCTTTCCAGTTCTCTCTCCAGGTAGGGGCACCTAGCAGAGGAGATGCTTCTGACCAAAGCAGAAATGATAAACAGGTAGAAAAAGGTCATCTGTGGGAGTACAGCCATCCACAGCAGCCCAGCAAAGCAAAACCATATTAACAGATGTATTTTGATCATTTCTGCATCCCTTTCCTTCCTCAATGAGCTTGCCATCCTTTTAATGTTGCAACTCCCAGAATGGCATTATGTCATAAGCAGCTTCCTTCTGAAGGCTCTGTTTCTGCTGCTTGTCCTCTAGGTCTTCCTCCTCGCTCCTTCTCTTCTTCTCTACCCTCAGATTTCCTTCTTAAACTTAGATAAGACACCTTTATATTGGCTTTTCTTTCTCTTTTTTCTTTTTCTTTTTTTTTTATCTGTTCACCCACCTGCTCCATGTTGCAAGATCTCTTTTTTTTTCTTTTCTGAAAAACACTGGGAAGGATTTCAGACAAGAGAAAGTCTGGATTTTCGCAAGTCTTTAAGTCACTAGAGACTCTTATCATCCATATGGGGCTATGAAACTCCTCAGTGTCTTTTAATATCCTGATCTAAGTTATTTAGAAATCTGCATCCCACTCAAATCCCATTCCTTTAAGTGGTCTTAATTAGTGATCTGTAATCACCTTTAAAGAAGCAGTCCTATTTCCTATGCTTAATATATAACATAGATATCTGTTTTAAAACATCTTCTGCTGATTCTCACTGCCTCCATCGAAGTTTCAGGTTAAGTGTTGTATGTATCTTATGAGGCTGATAAGTACTGAACATGCTGCATGTGGTGGACTCTTGTGGTTTAGCTTCTGCCCTAGGACTATATCCTAATTAAAGCCATATGCGCAAAGCTGATGGTTCAGCTAGCAGTTGGGCAGACCCTGCTTCATGCAGGAAAGCCTCATGTTGTAGTGGTAGCATTTACTTGAAATAATAAAGCCTGTATTGTTTTATCCATACTTGCTGTATCTGTACCATACTATAACTTGCTATTAACAGGTAGAAAAGAAATGAAGGCCAGCTCAGTGCTAGTGGCCTCAGAAAGGGGCTGTGGGGCCAGGGCCTCCTCTGTACTGACCTCAGCCTGATAAGGGCAACCCTGTAGACTTCCAACATGCAGGATGTTGATTTCTCACTGAATAAAATGATCACCACCCTAGTCACTGATTTCAGTATGGACCTGGTCTGTAACATGCAAATATTATTCCTTATGAAAGAGGTCGAGATGGGGAGGGTTTTCTTAACCAACAGGATTGAAACTGCTGGATAACTGGCAGAAGGTGCCAAAGTCACAAGCCTCAGTTGTCTTGGAGGTCAGAGGAGAGAGCAGATTTATTATGAAGTTAGAGGCTATTTGTTTAAAATACAGAATATTAGAGTTGTTTGATGCTTTCCTTCTGCAGTGGCTGGTGCCAGGAGGGCTGATGTCTCCTCCATGATATGGCGTTTGGCACCAGCCCCGGTGGCGGCAGAGCCTCGAGGCCTGGCATCCCTGGGAAGCCCACGTGGGGCCCTGGGAAGCCCACGTTGCCCTCACATCTCGGGGTTTTCTCCAGCGGCCGTGGTGGCTCAGAGGTGCCACCTTGCACCAGCTGCTTGCTGGAGCAGGCACATGTGCCCATTCTCAGCCGCTTCGGCGCTTTGTTCCCTTACAAGGAATCCAGGCGTTCGGCAGTCAGGATGAGAGTGTGGCTGCGCGGCCGCAGGGCCCGGCCACAAGCGCTCCTCGTTACCTCAGTGGGCTGCAAGTTGCAGGGAGCAGGGCGGAGGCAGCGCAGGCGAGGAAGGGCTGCGGGGCGGCGGAGGGCACCAGGGAGAAGGCCCCAAGGGGAAGTGCTCCACCCCAGCTTGCACAACCCATCCCGTCCCAGAGACAGGTTGAGCCCCACTGCTGCCCCGGCCCTGCAGGCAGGCAGCCATGGTGGCTGGTGCCAGGGTGGAGGCCTCTGCACGCTCCTCCTGTAGGAGTTTGGTGGCTGTGTTGTATACGGTGATGAAGTGCACGTGTGGGGCAGTATAAGTGCACGGCACATCGTCATACGGAGACATAACGTGACCTGGAGGCTTGTGCAATTTGCTTCAGCCGCTCGACTTTCGCATGTACCTCTCTGCTACTCAGAGGAGCAGATGCAGGAGCTGGTGAGACTTCACAAACAGCTGCTGCTGAAGTCCCACCTAATACAGTTCACTCAGGCCCTGAGAGCAGAGAGGGGGCTGGTAACTGTATGGGGCAGCTTTAGAAATCGCTTAGAAATCGCTTGTCCTCTGCAAATAAACGTGCACAGTGAAGCAGGGCCTGCAGGTCCCGCTGAGGATCCTTCTGAGGGAATTGAGAAACTTGCAACTGGTATATTTTAGGAACTTTTAGAAATAGGGAAGTTGGGAATCTCCCTTCTTATTTAGTGTGGAGCTCCCATTTCTGAGCCCAAAGTACAATGCCCAGCTTAAACTGAAGGCAGTGTGCTCTGAGAGGCTGCCAGTGTGAATTTTCTACTTTTGAGAGGAACACAGGAAATGTATCCATCAGGATTGTGTTCATTTTTTATGCAAAACCTTCTGGAGATTTGTAGAGGAGGTTGGGGATGGGTTAGAGAAGGTGGCAAATTTTCATGATGCATGTGATGTATGGTATGTGCCAGCCTTCAAAGATACATGTCCCTCCTGCACAGTGTGGAGCAGTGCACTAGAATGAGATGTGGAAGAGCCAAAGATACAGGGCTACTGGAGAGCAGAGGATGTTTGCTGGGACACCAGAGCCAAGCACCACTCTCTGCAGTCGCTTATGAGTCAGGAAAAAACATTCTTGAATTTTCAGGGGGGTGATGAAAGCTGGTCTTCTTTACTGTAGGCACATTTAACCTGCAATGTAAAACTTCCTATTCTCATGTAGCCAGAGGGAGAGATAAAATCCAAGCCCAGGCAACCGAGGCGGGAAGGCCTCCTGGCCGGGCGGGTTTTCCGTCCCAGCCGTTGAGAAGCGGCGAGCCTCGCTTCAGCCGGAGCCGGGCCGCGTGTTTAGCAGTGTGGCTTGTCAGTACGGATACGGCGCCTGCTGATCTAATCTGCCGCGGGAGGAAGTTGCCTTTATCGGAGCCGAGGAGATGTGCTGCGGTGATAAGCCCCGCTCGCGCTCCGGAGTTAAAATTATCTCGCAGGATCTTGGCTGGGCTGCAGCGCCACTCCGACGCGTGGCGCTTTGGCTGGAAGCGGGGCATATTTTCGGCTGGGGAGACCTCCCTAGCTGCAGCTTGCTGAACCCCATGTTATTTTAGGGGAGTGACTCTGCATCGCGGGCTGGGATAGATCTTCCTACCACCACTCAGCTCTTCTGCCATTGTTTTATGGTGGTTGTTGCTTGCTCTAGGCTTGAGTTTTTCTCCTGCCCGAGTGGTCACTCAATGGGAGGGCTCTTGGGATTAGACCGGGGGATGGAGGCGCAGGCTCAGGAACGCTGTCGCCTGCCTGCATGGAGGTGCTGTTTGGGAACAAGCCACGGTTTTTCCTCCCACTTCAGCTCCCATTCAGGTGCTCTGCTGTGAGGAGCCCCTTTTTGGTCACAGCCTTGCAGCCCTGGGTCTGCTTCAGGGATTGGTGGGTTCAAGCCCCAGCTTGACCCTGGGCTTGACCCAGTGCTAAAGGCATGAGGCTGGAGGGAGATCCTCTTTGGAGCCTGAGACCTGGAGCCAGGAGCAAGCAGCACTTATCTCAGTGCGACCCAAATGTGCTTCCCTCAGCCTCCCTTTCCTTGTTTTCTGCAAGTTTTTAAGTTAGGGATCAGTGTCCAAAGGTTTCTCCTACATGTATTTTAGGGATGTGGTTCCCAGTAGGTTTTGGTGCCCAAGTCACAGGGACAGCAAGAAGCCACCTCATCTGTCCCCCGACCACCAGCTACAGTCAGTCCATGAGAACTAGGTGACATTTTGGGAAGTGAGTGGCCTCCTACTGTCCTTTGGATATCAGCGAGATTTCAGCTCTGAAATGTCAAAATCTGTATGTAAAAAAGAGGAGTGAGCATCCCAGGAAAGGTTTATAGATCTGTGGAGGATGCAGAGCAAACACAGAATTCCTCTCCTTTTGCCACCAAAACAAGGCTGTCCCCAAACGTCTTGCTTGTTGGTTTTCATGTTTCACTTCTCCCCTTTTTCTCCTCTTGCAAACATAGCCGAAAATTTTATCTGAGAAATGTACTAAGTGTAGCAGGAGTGGAGAAATGTAACAGAATTAATATCAGATTTTAAAGGGAGAGGAAAAAGAAATGAACAGAGACCCAGTACCTGCTTTACCAAAGAGTAAGGAGAACTTAATGTAACCCCCTCTTCTTTTTTTTTTTTTTTTTAGCCTGGAAGTGTTATTTCTGAGGAAGTTGCTTTTACCAGAGTTTTCAGTAACTTCTAGATTATTTTATGGAAGTCCAAGGGACCCCGCCTGCCCTGCGAGGCCTCTTTTTTAAAAGCTGTGGAGAGCTTTAGCAGGAGCTGCTAATTCTTTCATATAACAAAGAGTTATCTGCACGTGATTTTACCCTCCTTATTGAGTAAGTAATGTAACAGAAATATTTAATGCAATGGAAAGGTGGGTTTTAACTAAGGTTCACACTTTCAGCTTGTGTTGCAATTTATAGAAGAGGAAATATTCATTCTCCGTATTTCATCATTTAAAAGCATCCTGTATTTGTAAGAAGCTGTGATCGGACAACATCCCCACTATGGATTTGAACTTCCCAAATTTTTAGTGTTTTCTGTGGTTTGGTTTGGTTTTATTTCGTATTGTCTTGTTTTCGAAGCGAAGAACTTTGTGTTCTGATCTTTAGTGATGGCACGGGGCTTTTCTGGAGTGAGGAGATCAGTCCCTTCCCATTCCCAGCACTGTGCATCTCGGCAGTATGTGGACAGCATTACTGAGCCTATTTTTTCCTGCTGTGAGTGAGTTTTGCAACGCTCGGAAGTGTCGGCAGCGGCTGGTATGGTTTCAGTAGCATCAAAGTGGGTAGTGCCAGCTAGAGAACACCACCGCTTGTACACCGCTCGCGGTGCCTCTGTGCTTCAGAGACATCTTTCCAGCTCTTCCCATAAAGAAGTTTCCTCTCGCGGGGAAAAACAGCTCATGTATCTTTAAAGAACTCAGGAGGAGAAGCGTGTTTGCCTTCCTGTGAGATCAGTGGGGTGGGCTGAGCCCCACTACTTGCCTTTGGGCCATGGGGAAATTGATCTCCTCTTCTGAAGAGGGGTGTCTCCATGCCAGGATGAAGAGGATGGAGCCACCAGAGGAGCTGCCATCACAGAGGCACCTGCCACTTGGGTTAGGGGCCATGTTTTTTTCGTCCAAAATCCCAAATCCACATAATTTTGTAATGTAATGTGTTGTCTTGCTGCAGTTGGAGGGGGAGGCAGGCAAGGCTTGTGGGACAGTGTGATGACCGGGCCTTGCAGGTGTGGAGCTGCCCTGCAGCGTTTTATCTAGAAGCCGAATAGGAACTAGGCTTTTGGTGGGGAAGGCTTGAGCTTCCTGCCCATTTGTCCACATTGTGGAGAGTAGAAATAAAAATGAGAAATGCTACAGTGCTAGCAGAAGAGTGGCGGTTTTGGAGTCTGACACGTGTGAAAGACAAGGAATGGGTAATGGTAATGAGGCAGTGCCTCTGGCAGCAACACACTGGTTTAATTTCACTGCTGCACTGCTAGTAGATCCTAGTGAGATTGGTGTCCTACCATGAGCTTAGAGCGGTGTTAAGTGGATTTTTTTTCTCCTTGCAAAACAGACCAGGGAAGTCTCATTTTGTTTGTTCTATAATTACACATTAATGAGTCTGTACGTTTGCTATACACTCTTACCATTGCTAATAAGCTCTTTTCCTCTGTGCTGTGAAAGAGCCTGATTTATACAATACACGTTTTAGCCTTTGGTGCTAGAGATCCAGTGCAAAATTATGTTTCATTTCTAAGTGTCTCTTTCCCTCTCCCCCCACCTTTTTTTTTGTTTTTGAAATCATTGCTTCTCTTTGATACTCCCTTTGAAGTTTGAAACAGTAACGTGTTTTTCAGCCACAGGGAGCTGTTTATTCTAATGTCTTCTCTCTCTTACATGTGCATGCACAGCCATATGCACATGTACATAGGCAGGCAGGACTGTGCTTTCCTGCTCACACAGAGTTTTATGTCTGCGAATCCAAATTCCTCTGTGTGTCGATACGTGTAGAGAAGACTGAGCTAGAGCATGTGCACACAAAGCGGCATTTCTCTTGAGAGCTGAGCTTTTCCCTTTTTTTTGGAGAAGGAAAGAGAAGGCCTATCAAGCGAGCATTTTTCAAGATAAAGTCATGCAATAAAAATATATTTTTTCAAGCCTAAAAGAGGAAAAGGTTGGTTCCTGCTGGCTTGTCTGTATCCCGTATGAGCCCCAGTGTAAATTCCCTTTGGGAAGTGGGCAGTGGCTGAGGAAGATGCATTTGTACCCATTGTGGCTTGTGCAGTGTCAGTAGGGTGGCCAGGCTGGGAGCCTCTCTGTTGCAAAGGCAAAAGGGGTCATAAAACTAAACATAATAATTCTGGCATAATCACATGGGAAATGCAGATGAAGTGTCTTGCATCTTCTATTTGAGATACAGCTTTCCTCTAAAAGTTGGTGCATGCCCAGCTTGGTAACTTGCTCAGCGATGTTTCCGTAGGGAGCTGAGGACATGAGCACAAGGGAGGACTGGAAGAACAGCTCTGAAAGACACAGTGAAAGACCCTTCTGGTCACCCCATCTCCGAAAGCAAGAGGGGTTCTCAGGGAACCTCCTGATGCAAATGGTGAGGAGCTACAGTTGTGTGCAAATCATGAACTCTTCATGAAGGCTTGAGCAAAATGCAGCCTTCCTGTGCAAGGACTGGTGTTTGCTTGCAACCTTTTTTTGGTTTTCCTCCTCTCTTTTTTTTTACCCTCAGTGAGATAGAGCACAAATAGTTATTTTACTTGCGTACTTCCTGAGAACACAGCGATCCACACATTCTGGGCTGTGGGTTGTGTTTTTCGCGTTTGGGCTTAGGATGGGAGTTCATCAGATAGCGATGGGGAGCTCTAGCAAATCGCGTGTTTGCATCAGCAGAGGCAAATTTCACAAGACTTGCTGGGAAGGTTTGTCACAGCAGTCCTGCCCGCCTAACAGCCACAGTACATTCATTCGATAAAGAGATGACAACAGAAAATGAAACTTGTAACGTTTTATTCCACAAGGCCTTGAGAAGCAGGTTGTACCCCATGGCTCGCATAGCTTTGCTGGGACTCCACATGTGAAATGGAAGTAGAAAGACGCCATGGCTCAGATATCAAGGTTTGCCTTAGCTAGCAAGAAATAACCACATCCCTGGGGCAGCTTTGCAGTCTCGTGGGGAAGGTTCTTGCGTTTCTCACCCTTTTCATTTGCCTCTCTCTGAGTCCGGCCACTCAGTCTGGGTGTTAGCATGAAGTTTAGGTGCATTATGAATCCTGGCTTAGTAACAAACTTCAAGTTCGTGAGACAGAAGAGCCACATGATGTGTAATATCCCTGTAGCTTATTGGGCTAGTTTTCTTGTGGCTAAGCAGCCTGGCACTTTTGCTTTATTTGCACTCAACTTGGGAATGAATTTAGAGAGATTGCTCTATAGAGAAACGAGGCACTGTGTGAGCTGTCTTTTCAGAGCTGCAACTGGAAAAAAAGAGGATTTCTTCAAGAAAGATAGAATTTTGAGTCTTGTCAGTTCTCAGATCTTGAATTCAGTGTTGTTCCCTTAAACAAAAAACACACATATTTAAAAATTGCAGAATCAGAACTTCGTAGTTTTGAGTGTCCTCATTTCCAGACCCTGTTTCTGTCATCCTACTAAGTTGTGTCACTGCCAGGTAAAGGTGGCTGCGTGGAAAATACTGGTGCACAGCAGAAAACTCGTGTCAGACAATCTCTGAATCTCTCAGGTTTCCTACAGCTGCAAAGGGCTTCTTGCTGTTTTGCACTGTTTGAAATATAACCATAACCATGTAACCGTAACCATTCCATAAATGCTAAGAGGACAGGAAATGTCAGTTTGATGGTCTGAACAGATCAAGAACACTTACGAGAAACCAAAATTTTGACCATTCTCTAAATGCTTGACACTAATTTTTACTATTTTTTTTCTACTTGTGCCCAATTTTAAGCCCACTGCTCCCATTAGCTGCATAAAATTACTCAATGTTTATGCAGGACTGGGGAAGGAGAATTAAGCTTTGGATGTTTCTACTGCCATTTATCTCATATTGAATGAATTTAGGTTTCAGTTTAGGGTGCTAGAAAAGGCAAGGTCCCCTGTTACTCCAGGTACAACTCAAACACCAAAAAAATACCCCAGATTGCTTATAACCTGATTGATATTATACTGATTGGTTGATTAAGCCTTATAATTTCCAGCCTGAGGAAAGGGTTTGGTAGGGCACGAGCTGTAACTACTCAGTTGTGAATCTAATCAATAACGAGTGGTCTGGACAGCAGAAAGCAGATTTGTTTTTCCATTAGCAGCAGCAAAACAGCGAGGTGGGCAGAGGTGATTCCTCTGCATGGTGGAGCTGGTGTGGCACAAAACATGCCCTGCTTCCCACTTTGTTTTAAATGATATGTCTCTTTAACTTGAAAAGTGAGAGTGAGATCTGAAAGTATAAAGCTTAAGTAAATGACAGATTTCACGATGTCACACAATTAATTTTGGTAGTGAATGATTAGGTCTTTTGGGAAATCAGAAGCTTCATAGGAAACCAGATCTTCAGTGAGTTTTGATTAGTCCAGCTCCTGAACTTTTGGGAAACGTAGAGGATTGGATTGCAGCTCCATGTCTGGTGAGAGCTGGCAAGTGCCGTGGCTTGTGCCAGTATGAGGACTGGAATTACAGTCTGACATGGGCCTGAAAAGACTGAATGAGTCTGAGGACTGTGTCAGGAAGAGCAGGTGAAGAAGAAGCTTGGATATATGCCCAAATTATCTTCACTTCCAGGGGTTCCAATCATTTTCTTATCCTTTTTTTTTTTTTTTTTTTTTTAAAGATGCTTCTGAAAATCTTTTGCATTGCAAAAAATATCCTGGCAATTTGTTTTTGGAGTGAGATTTCACACCTCATAACTGAGTATATATGAGAAGAGCTGAGCTGGAGATAACACACTTTTCAGTATTTAGTCACTTCTTACAATAAAGGTGCAGGCTGAGATGGCCTCCTATTTCCTTTCTCATCCCTCCCCCCACCACCCTCAGCTTCTGCTGACCTGGTTACTGTGCAGTGGGAAAATAAAAAGTGTTTTGGATATTTTAAACAACTCTACACTATTTTTTGTCTTGACATAATTTACCTTTGGGGCTTCTACCTCTCACTCTGAGTAAACTGGCAGTACGGGAATAGGCCAGACAAGAGAACTTACAGTTTCTTTCCTATTTCTGTGTCACTGGTAAGGAAGAATAAGCCTGCTTGTTGTCTTTGAGCAATTGCTGAGGAAGGAGAGCTGGCTGACCTTTGGTGTATGGACCCTTTGGTCACCAGCAGTCACATTGTGGATGCGGTCTCATTTTTCAGGCTGGCCCATATGAAAAGCTTTCTACTTCTGCCTAGTTCTGCAGTGCACTTTACACATTTTCACAGACAGGGTGACCAGCACGTGGCCAAATTTCAACCTCATATGTTAGGACACTTGTGAGACAGGCAGACAGATATAGGAATCACTCCAGATAACAGCCACTGAGTTTCCTCATGAAAGAAGGAAAGAAGGAAGGAAAGAAGGAAAGAAGGAAAGAAGGAAAGAAGGAAAGAAAGAAGCGAAGAAAGAAGGGAAGAAGGAAGGGAGGAAGGGAGGAAGGGAGGAAGGGAGGAAGGGAGGAAGGGAGGAAGGGAGGAAGGGAGGAAGGGA
>JAVCKT010025301.1:0-14466 GCA_032273925.1 Rhynchotus rufescens | reverse complement strand
ACCTAATGCTGGTATCTCAGTTAAGCCCCTAAAATATCATGGGTGAAGGCATGCAAATTGGATTGTAAAGTGAAAAGGACCAATTAATATTATGGAGAATGGTATTTTTAGGGAGATTATATGGAGTGACTACATGTACTAGCAAAGGGCTGTTTTAGATCTGACTGTTTCAAAGTTCTTCCATACTGTTTGGAAAATTTACAGCCTGCTTTGGCTTACATTTCTGGCCCCAGAATAACTCAAGAGGAAAGCTAGGCTGTTAGACTTGGTTTTATCTTCAGAACTGTGTGCAACCATTTGATTCTGCAGTGTCCTAAGAGGGTTTCAGGTGTCACTGAAAGTGATGGGAAGCATAAATTGGGGGGGAAATGTGGGTTAATCATAGCGCCTTCAGGCAGTGGGTTTTCTGTGCTGGAGAAGGGGCAGAATTCTTGGCCTCCAGTCCCTAGAAATAGAGTCTAGCTTCATTAAAGCAAATGCCCTTGATTGTGAATAAACTGCTAAGTTGTTTCATAACATGGATAGGTATCTGTGTTTTATAACATAGATATGGCGACCCAGCTCCTCAGGGATTCTCATCCTGTATCCTCTCGATTTCACATTGCATAGCGGCCCTCCTTTTGCGATGTAATAATGTGACTGACGGAGCAGCATCCTGATGTACACCAGTTGTTTCATGCTGATTTAAGAGAAATTGCTTCTCATTCTCACTAGCGTAAGAAAATAGCTGACTGTTTTTCAAAGTGCAACATTTATATGCCCCTTCCCAGGCCTTTCACCGATCTCTTCCTCTACTGCGTAAAGTGGTACTAATTTGAAATCCTTTTAAAGTACTCAAGAAAAAAAAGCTGAAACTGGAGCCTTGAAGGTGACCAGAACTCGGAGGAGGAGCAGGAGAGGGAAACTAGATAATGCTGCACTTCCAAGGATCCTGCCATTAGCTGATGCATTATTTTTCTAAGCTCATTAAATAACCCTCAGAACTGTGAAAAGGTCAAGAGAGAAGGGAAGGAGCTGGTGCTACCTGTGGATTTCGGTCGTACAGTAATTTCCCCAACGGTGCCGCAGTAATTGGAGGAAGGAAGAGGGGAGTTTGAAGAGGCAAGAAAGGAGGAAAGTAGAAAAGAAGTGTTTGTTTTTCCTGTTGATCCTTCTACTAACAGCATTTCCCTCTTCTCTCTAAGAAGTCGGTACTAGGATCTGCCCAAGGAACTGAAAGCTACAGTTGCAGCTTTCAGCAGATTTTGGCTTTTTGCTCTTGCTCTGGCTCTTGCAGATTTGCTTCCTCTTTCTCCCCACGGGTGCATTCCGCAGGCTCACCTCTGTGCTGAGGAGAAAGCAGGTCATGTGGAGAGCAGGCAGCCAAGTGCAGAGACCCAAAGACAGAAATGATCACGGGGAAAATTACCGGTTGTTTCCTCACTGTTCACCTGCCTTGAGTGGTTCACTTAATTAGCAACGCGAGCGTGAGCTGACAGATTTGGCAGGGAACAATAATGCAGTGGGAGTTGATGGAAAGTCGTCTTGCTGGGAAAGTTGTTCCTGATTTATAAATACACCTGATTATTACAGAGTTGCCTATTAGCAACACTGTGGTTTATAAGCAACACTTTGTGCTCCCAGGCCTCGTTTTCATGGGGTTGTGCAAAGGTGACTGGGTTTTTCTCTGGGAGCTGAAATTTATCTTGCAAAACAGCTTTGTTTTCATCCACTGGGCATTTAAAAATAAAAGCAGAGAAACTGCCTGGTTTCCTAAGCACAAGGGAGTCAGTTAAGGGTAGATTTTTGGCTTCAATTATAGGAACTGTCTCGATTTCATTCCTGGACCTGAGGATGAGTACCAGGAGATACTGGACTCCGCTTCTTCGCATGTCTGACTCGCAAAGCCAGCATCATGCTGGATGCGGTCCTCATCCTGAACGCCTGTATTCTGACAACGACCAGGTGCTACTCTGCCACGTCATGAAATTGCACTGGTAGAATAAAATCAGCAGGAAATCAGATGAGAAATGAGCCAAGCAGTCGAAAACTAGGACATTTAAACTAAAGTGTATGTTATTTTTCCATAAAATTAAAGGCATTATAGATGGAAACGTAACCCACCATCTAAATATTAATGCTTTGTAAAGTTTGGATGTAAACTGTGTAATTTGGGCCAATCTCTAACAGGGAAAGGAATTGAGCTGGCTTTGCTGAGCCAAGGGAGAAACCACATGCAATCAGACAAAGCAGACAAGCAGCCTAATGATCTACAGCTTTCTCCGGCACTCTCTACCCAAGCTGCTTGCTTTCTTTTCTTTTTTTTTCCCCCCCCACATGGCTGGTAGGAATTCTGGCAGTCCTTGTCATAGACTGCATGAGATTTTGCCTGGGGAAAGCCCGCTCAGCTGGATCAGGCTGTGCCTCATTCAGATGAGGTCCCACATCTCCCCAGTTTGTTTGAGCTGGCACTATCAGGAGGCCCTGTGGAAGGAGAAGTTCCCCCCATATGAATTACCTGCCCAGATGCCAGTCAAGCTTTTTATCTGGAGGGTCTGCTCTCTGGCAGAGGCACTTGCTGCTCTAAAGACAACAAACTGCAGTCGTCTTTGAACCCGTTCAGTGCATGCTGGAGGTCGAGTTGTGTCTGGACCTATTAACCAGCTGTTCCCCATGTGCTGTCTGGGTAAGAGCATGACTTTTGTTCTGCTTTGTCTAGAAAGGCCCTTGCTAGAAACACCATAGATGGGAAGACCTGAGGTAGGAACACACTTTATTACTTTTTAATTGATTAATAATGTAACAAATCTTGCAGGACATAGATTTACCTTTGCAAGTCCTAAGCCTTGCAAAGTGATACCAAGGAAGAATTGCAAGCAAGCACAGAGGCACAAAGCCTCACAAACCCATGGATGCTAGGGGAAACCTGGCACGCCAAGACCAGTGACCTGTTCACAGATGTCTCCCTTAGTTACTGCAGCCAATTCCCCTTCAACAACAACAATTTCCTTTTAATTGTTTGTTGTTTCTTAAGCTGTGAAAGATAATATCCAAAGCAAAACAAAAGCAAAAGCAAAAAACAAGCAGATGAACAAACAACAAAGAAAAGGTTCTAAGCTGAACTGATAGAAGAATCAAAGATGCTTCTTGAACTCTTAATAACAGTGAAGCTCACACCTTTGCAGATACCCTAAGTACAGTTGATAATGATAGGTGAAGGTGAAATGTGAATCTGGTATGCAAGATAGTCAGGTGGTGGAAGTAACGTCGGTCTGTGGCACATCAGTAAGTAAAGAACATTATTCAGAACCATGACTCGAACTCCCCTGCCAAGCCCACGTTCCAGTTGCCAAATAACCCTTCACTTTGTCTTACCCCGTGTGGCTGTGTTTCATATAAACTGTTGCTCAAAACACAGCATGTGTCATGGGATTTGACGCAAAGTTGTCTCTTGACTTGGGAAAGTTAATCAAAAATCAGACGTAAATAAATATCCAATGAATTTGGTTCTATATGAACAGATATATATGCACCTGTGTGACATTTAAAGTCCTACTTGTTTTTTTCCAGCTTTCCAGAACCAATGAATATAAAGCACAAATTTCTGCCCTCTGTCTTTAGAAAGCCGAGAGAGTTTGTGTATACTTATCTCAATGCAGAAATTGTGTGAAAGCTTCATTTGTGCAGGTCAGAAATGGACCAAGATTGTTCTGTCAGGTCAAGGCTATCCCCACCTAGGACTGAGTTTTAGTAACAGGATTTAGTAACTGTTTTAGTGAATTATTAAAGTGAGTTCACAATATTGCTGATGGGATCTTAGCAATACAAAAAGTATTAGTCCTCGAATCTCGATGTCATAGCATTCTAGTTTATTTGGGGTTTGAGTAAGATTTTTAATATTGTTATTTTACTGCTGTATTTGCATTTACATTACATATTGTTATTTTTATGCTGTATTTGCATTTACAGGGTCCAAATGCCGTGCAGATTTACCCTCTGCAATCTCATTTGACTCCAGTTCTTCTGCATTTAGTAACCTGTGAGTCTGAGTTGCATGATACAGGAGTCCAGCCCTCACACAAACTGTGTCCAGGTATTTGTCTTTGCTGTGTCTCAGTCCTAAACTGGGGAAACTGAAGCAAACACAGGAGAAAGGAGCTGCTGTACTTTGTGGCTAGCTTCTAATCCAAGACTAGTGCCAAAACCCTAAAATGTTTTGAATCATACTTACAGCAGGAGTAAGTGGATATAACCCAGGAAAGACAAATCCCTTGACACTAATAGAAAAGTTATCTCTGTCCACAGATGTCCCAGAAAGTGGCTAACCTGAACTTAAACACTGCAATCTAGCACAGGGTTCCATCAAGATTGCAGATTACCTCCAGGATTGTTAAAACTGGAGAGCAGAGCAAAGGTGCTTGATTCTTATGAATAACTTTGATTAAGGTCAATGAGATTAGAGTGTTCAGCCTCGCTAGGCACAGCTGAAAACCCCAATTTGGACTGTTTGCTGAGTTCACAAAGAGCAGAAGAGCGATGTCTCAATGTTAGGACATGTGTTCCCCCCCTACACGTGTGCAAGGACACACACAGTCAAGCAGCACATCTGTAAAGCAGAGGAAGTATTTGGCGTGCGTTTCCCCTGGGATTAGCACTTCAGCAAAGCACTGTGTTGAGCCAGAGCAACACATCTTTATTTACCGAACAGCTTTTTGCATGCTCAGTTGTGTGAGCGAGTAAGTACAAGATAGAGCTGAGCTTCTCTGGAGCTGGAACAGTTTCTTTGTCAGCACTGTGGCTCCTCCATTTAATTCCACAAATCTGCCGTAATCAGAGTGGCTTCCCCCACTGGCTCAGACGAGGGGGGAGAGCGTGTGCGAGGCCGAGGAAGTATCTCTTACTTTCCAGCTCTCGGCATTCTCAGGCATTGCATCAAAGTGGCATGGAGCCTCCTGGGAAAGGGATTTGCTATAACTCATGTCAGTCCCCGCCACATTATGTTTATGGATATGATAGACTGAACACTGAAATTACCATTTGCACAAATGATCACACAATTCCTTCAGGCCTACTGTGTCCCTTTAATAGTCCAATCTTTCAATAATGAAGTGGAGATCAGTCAGGACTCTCTGAAAATCCCATCTTTTTATTTCCTTTTTCTTTTTTTTCGCCTTTTTTTCCCTCACATGTTTTTATTGCACACATTATTTTTACCTTTTCTCTGAGCCAGATCCATTTACCTAGAGGTTTTAAGGGCAATCGAAAAATGAGATTCTCAATATTCTGTTAATACCCCAGAACTAGCAACCTGGCAGACACAATTCATTGCTGCTTGGGGCAATGAGTCATGCAAACTCAGAAGTTAGAGAAAGATGTATAAGGAAGAGGGTTGCTATTCATGGGGCTTTAGATGTCTGCACAATCCAGGAAAGATACTTTAGACAGCAAGCTTCCTATCCCAGCTTAAAACTGCTTCCTGCAGATCTGGTTCCAGCTCCATTCATTTTCTATTCATTTTTAAGCTACTTCTTGAGCCTAATTTTTCAGGCTGAGAGAGCTGGGCCTGTTCAGCCTGAAGAAGAGAAGGCTGAGGGGGGACCTGATCACTGTCTATAAATACCTCAAGGGAGCCAGTGAGGAGGATAGGATGGTCTCTTTTCAGTGGTGGCCACTGACAGAGCTAGAGGAAATGGCCACAAACTGAAGCACCAAAAGTTCCACAGGAACTTAAGGAAAAGAATCTTAATAGTGAGGGTGACAGAGCCCTGGAACAGATTGCCCAGAGAGGTTGTGGAGTCTCCTTCTCTGGAGATGTTCAAAACCTGCTTAGATGCAACCCTGTGCCACATGGTCTAGGTGACCCTGCGTGTGCAGGGGGATTGGACTGTCCTCTAGAGGTCCCTTCCAACCTTAAGGATTCTATGATTCTATGATAATAGGTAGGGCCAAGTATTTGACTGGTAATGATAAAGTCAAAAAGTGTGTATATTTCATGGATCAAATTAAGGCTTAAAGTAGAGGAGAATTTGATCTTCTCAATTTCATCTTTGCTATGCTAGTTTTATTTGACCCTCCTGGGGAGAAAAAACCATCACTGTGAGAACCATTTGGACTTTTACAGAAGTACATTTTTAAGGACTGAGCCATAGATAAATGCATAAGAGAGAGCTAATGAAAGAGGGGGATGTGCAAAATAAGTTGAGCTATCACCTGAGATTGCTCTAAAAAAGAGTGAGCATAGCTGAGTACATCTGCTCCGTTGAAGAACTGGGAATGGTATCTGATACAGTGTGTGATATGGAAAGGTGATGGGATTGGCAGTGGTGCTGACAGTAACAGAGTTTACTGCCATTTATGTTTAACTAATAGTCTGGGCAATTGGGAGCAATAAAGAGATTGTACCCTAAGAAGGATTGATGCTGCGTATCCTTGTCTGGACTGCAGCCAGATGTGGCTCCTGAGCCAGATGCTGAGGTGGTGTAAATCCATAAAGCTCCATGAAGTCAATGGGCTGGACTCTCAGGTGACATGAATCTCAGCTAATACATATATCTGGCCATGATGAAGTGTGTTATTCCCTGGACACCAACCCCACCATTGAGGGCAGTCAAAGCCATTAGAAAGATTTTAGTGTGAACACAGCCTCACTCTCACTTCCATAACAGTGCTGTGTTCAGGAGCAGATTTTGCTTGGAGATCCGTTTGCTGAGCCCTGTTCCACCAGGCTCTGCAAAGTGCAAGTCACCGCTGCCGGAACTGCTGATTTGTGCTCAGAATTTCAGCAGTCTCTCAGTGGGGGATTCCACTCCTGTGCTGGAAGACCTCATCTCCCATCTCCCTTTCCAGTGGTGGGAAGCTGCCCATATATTAGTTTTTAATTATTTCCCCTGTTGCATTCACTCTGTTTTCTTGCTTACGTTAACATGGCCCTTCTTCCTGCATGCACTCAGCTGCCTATTTGTCATTTCTGCTGTTTGACGTGTCATGGTAATCTATGTGCACCCAGCCTGCTGTGCATCGATATTTACTAATGGAGCTTCTTGTATGCAGAGGCTGTTTGCAATAAAAAGATAATGAAGAAAACTCCTTGACCCTGGACAAGCAGTTAGCAGAAATCACAGCTATTGACAGAGGTATATCCACCATCTGCCCATACCATGGGGAGGAAAGAGCCTATAGAGAAAAGGGAGGGGGAATTTGGAAGAGGGAGAAGATATTAGAGAGAATGGGAGGAAAAATGTAAAAGAAACAGGAAGGTAAGAGGTGGATATGAGAGAAAGAAATCACTGTAGGGAAAAAGAGATAAGCAAATGGAAACCAAAGAATTGTGGGAAAAAGGCTAGAAAGACAGGAAAGATAGAGAGGGACTGGGCAGCAATGTAAAAACAGAGATAGACGAGTGTAGGGAGGGGCAGGAGAAAAGACAGAGACAAAGCAGCAAGCACAAGGGCAGTAGATGATAGAGCCAGAGCGGATTGCCCATGGAGTAAATGGGCATTGCTCTGCCTAGAATCAATAGGCAATTCACACGGAGGATCCAGCTCAGTGCCTGCACACCACCTGTGCCTCCGGTGTGTTAACTTCCAAAGAGAGCTGGTGATTTATGAGGGCTGAAGATCTGCCTCTGTAACTGCATGTTCCCATCCATAAAGAATAAACAGCATCACTGCTGTTCAGAGCAAAGCTTCCTTGCGACATCCAAATCGTGAGGCTGCCAAAAGCTGTAGCTTCCCTACAGGTGGAAACTCGTGTGAGTCTCTGTACCCTCCTTGTCACAGCGTCTCTTTAGGCTGTGACCCGAGCATGGTTAAGCTGTGTGAGGCTTCCTAGCCCCAAATTTGAAAAAGCTACTGTTTAAGGCAAAAGCCATTGAGTGTGTGAGAGCACACACCTCAGTACGAACAGCTCTCCCATGGGAGCTATCATAATGATGGAAAGTTATTTTCTTAGATCTGCTATCTCTAAGATTTGATGGGAAAGTCTGACCTGTTCTCCCTGAAACCAGCTTACCAGGGAGAAATCAGTAATGTACAAAGGTAGTTGCTATTTCAGGAAACTCACTCATGTCCTGAAGACCAGAACCACTGTGCATGATGCATCTTGCAGTAAAATCTGTATGGATTTTCGTAGACTTTTGTACTATGAAGTAACAGTGGGACAAGTATATGTCTATACTTAAAAAGGAAAAAAAAAAATGAAGACATTAAGGTAGATTTTTAAAAGCCTAAAATTAAACCAGGTGTGGGAAAGAAACTAAGAGCTCTCTCCGAGATGACTGCAGGAGGCAGGTGACTGCCAAGCACATAGTCCAGTGATGGGATCTGAGAGTTTGCTGCTCTGTCTGGGGAATTTGGACTCACTACACTCACTCTGGCCAGACAGGTCAGACTGGTCTCATTAATTGCAACCAAAAGTCTATTTCAAAGCTGCTTTTTTCATTCCCTGAGGCAGAGGGAACCAAGGCATCTGTAGGGGAAAAACACTGTCCAAGACTGTATGGATGTGGGGATCAGAGGCAGACAACGCACCAGCAGTAATTGAGAAACGCTGCCTCTCGACAGGCAGCATGGAGATACTTGTCCAGAGCTGCAAGATCACTGTTTCTGGGCATGCAGCCCCTTGTCCTGTCTGTCTGTGTCTTGCAGTCCACAGAGAGGGAAATGCAGATACGAACTGAGCTCATCTCACCTCTCAATTGCTCCTCCTCAGACTGTCAGCTGAAGAGAGATCTGCAGGGTTTCACCACTCCTGCCTGCAGACAACTGCAGGAAAACCCTGCAGTGAATTAAAATGTGAGTTGCTCAGTGCATGAAATGAAGTGAAACAGGCTAGACTTAGTGCATAAAATCTTCGTTACTTGCAGGCCTGGGCTTCCCTGCTGGCGGCAGAGCTGGCTGCCCGGCCCTCATCCTTCTGCGATTCCGATGCCGTTGGCTGTGCCACAGGGCTGGGAGTCTCTGAGGATCCTCCCAAAATGCCAGCAGCAGCTCAAGGCTCTGCTTGTATGGGGCAAGGCCTTTTCCTGCCCTGCTTTGGTGACTGCAGAACTTTAGCCAAAGGGCTGGTTGAGAGTTTGTGAGTGCACACAGGGCAGACACACACTGCCTTCTCCTGGGCAGAGGTATAAATGCAGAAGGAACCTCCTGGTAAATTGTACAACAAAATTTAAATTTGATCGCCTACAGCAAAGCACTTAAATCCATACTTAATGGACTTATTCCCAAAAGAGCTCAGTCTTTGGACCCAAAAGACTTCTTCCTTCAGCATATGACTGTGGCCTTTAGTGTATTTTTGTGCACTGTAAGATGAAATGTTTTAACATAAAGTTTCCCAGTGGCTTTGCTAATTTAATTTTTGCAGAAGGCAGACACTTGGATCTGTGAACTCATTGCAAGTCAACTGCTCTTTATAGTTGGTGAACTTGGCTGTTAATTACCACAAAACGAAACAGCAGCCGAATCTTCCCCAGTCCTCCCGGCAGTGAGCTGTAGCATCACAGAGCGTCACTGCACAAGGACATCCCCCAAACAAAGGAAAGATGTGCTCCTTTTAGTGTGTAATTTAGCAGTGAGAGCTAGTGTTTGATGCCGTCTGAGGACTGCATTTTGTTGGCATTTGGTAATCCTTGTGGAGGATTTCACAAGAGCAGGAGGCACAGGCCTGAGCGGCAGAGGATTAGCAGGAGTAATGCACGGCAGAGGATTTTATTCAAAGAAAGATATTCCTGACACAGACTAGGCCACATTGATCTGTAGGTTTTAAAGAGGCTCCAATACTAAAGCAATTATCAAGGAGCCAGTTCAGACCAAGGAAAGTCCAATCTCTATTCCTTTTTACTTGTGTATAGAAAGCAAAGGTGTGGGTTTTCAGGATATTTTATTTTTTCAACCTGAGCTGTTGGAAGCTAAAGTTTTGTGACCAGGTTTCGCAGAAACATGTCAGTTGCAATGAAATGTTTAATGGTGAGTAGTTAAAATGAATTGTTTTGACTTCCTATTTCATTTTGGTAATGACAAAATGTTTTGTTTTGAGCAGGGGAAAGCACCTGGCTTCCACTTTTTCTCCAATCTAGTTTGTATAGATTTTATATTACATTAGGATTTTATATTACATTAAATCATTAATTTTACATAGCCTCTAATAGTACAGAATCCACATCATGGCAGTTTGATGTCTCCAAATGATTTTTTATTTTATCCAATTGCTGTTTGGTTGGAAGTTTGAGAACCAAGGGTGCTGCTTCCAGTTCAAAAGAGGATTTTCTTGTAGAAAATAAATTACCATTTTCTGACTGCAGTTACTATCCCAAGTACTTACTCTTCCCATCCATGGGAATATACGCACCCATCAGAATATTCCCCATCCATGATCCATGTTCTCTCTGTCCATCTTCTCTACCTTTCTGACTGCTCCATTTTCTCCTCAGCCACCAAGTCATATTCAAACGGGCCTTGGTACCCCTTAACCCTCCTCTTTCGGACAGCTAATAGCTCCCAAGCTGCCCTCACAACATGATGTTTCAACAGTTGGAAGGAGCTTTGGGAGCCTTATAACCTGGCATAGTTCATAATACTTCCTTCAGGAGAACCTCCCCTTGCCTGTAGCCTGGTTATTCATGATATATCATATAATTTGTATGGTTTAGGTCTGTTTCCTTCCCAAATTTTGGACACTTCAGGCCTAGTGGAAGGGCCAAATACCTTTGTCTATGCAGAAGCTGTTCCAAAGACCTTGTGAGTGTCTCCTATCCTTCACTAGCAACTGTGGCGGTCGGGCGGCTGCGCTTCATTTCCTGCAGAATTTCAGCTGCTTTGGTATTTATCAAGAGCATCTGTTAAACAATCTGGAGGGGAGCAGTAATGGTGCCATTAGTGCACACATGAGCAGGGAGGTTCTCAGCAGCACGGAGGCCAGGAGAGATGAGTCTGTGTGTTGTGCGTTTGGGGGTGTCGTGACCTTGACTTCTAGCTGATGAGTAATGGTGTGTGTCTTGGAGCAGAAATGGCAGTGATGATGTTGCTCTGAATAGATGTGCTCTGGTCAGGGCTGAAGAGAGATGCAGCACCTGCTTCATAGAGAAAATCAGCATCCCTACACTTAGAGCCTGTACTGTCCAGGAGGGTATGGAAGAAACACAAGTAAAACCACGCAAGGCTGTGTGTTTCCCATCCCCTAAAAATCATTCTTCATATGGGGCTTTCTTGTCCTCACTGACCCATTTTTGGTACTCTTAGGCTCCACAAATGTTCAGCAGTAACGTGCATAAGAAACTGAAATCTTTTGACATGATTAGTAGCATGCACACCATTTATATTATAATACAGAAATATCTCTGCAAATGTGACAGCTCATCTGGACCTGCAGTGCCCCGGGAGATCCCAGGCTGCGCCCCAGCCCTACCTTAAAGTTTACAGCCCAGCTCCCTAACTCCCAAATTTCTGATAGCTTCCAGCAACACTGTGTTGTTGTGGGTGTCCTGCTGTTTTTCATTCCACTGTGAAAACCTTAACTGGCAAGAAAAATAAAATCCAGCGTCTCTGGCCTCAGGTTTGGCCTGATACACTCTGCAAGCAAGATGTACTGTGACACAGTGTTTTTTAGGCTGGAATCGTCTTTGCCCAATAGTTACTACCCAAAATAATAAACAGAGCAGATCCTCTTTCTTTACTTAGAAAGGCAGCCCTGATGGGAACATATGGTGCATATTCATTGCTGAGTGGTGTCCAGAGTCCACTAGCAACGTCTCCATCTCCTGTGTGAGATAGAAGGTGGTTCTAACAATAGTCAAAGCTCTGACTATGACAGATTTTCTTTCTTTTTGATTTATGCATCTGTACACTTACACAGTCCAATTCATTTCTTCAACGGCCTTTCAGCTGTTATACTTCTGCTTGTCAGGGTGCTTTTTAATTTTTTTCCCTATAAAAATATAAAAACATTTAATGAAGAAATAATGATATTTTCTCATGTCACTGACTATTTCTCCTGTCATCTCTGATGTGCTTGTAATGTAGGCGGACAGATTATTTATGACCAGGGAAATTAAATATTATTTCACTTTTTTTTTTTTTCTGATGCAATCTGTGTCATCTCCCAGTTCCCAATTTCTTTCCATTAAAGTTATTGTCTTTGTTGTTCCACTCGACCGTTTGCTGCTGATTTTGTAACCGTGCTACCAGAACATGCAGAAAAACATAATGGAGAAAAGAAATGGCATAATTTGCAGGAGATACTTTTCTCATCTCATTTAAATGAAGACAGTTTGTTCCCGAGTGTCAAAAACATCGAGAGCAACAGAAATATGGAAATTGGTAATTTCTTGCACTAGGAATATTTCCAACAGTTTGGAGATTCTGTTTGATTCTAGCAGCTACTGAAGATGTGTCCAAGTCAAACTTCCAGCATAAAATATCTTAAAGCCTCAGATGCTTGAGATCTTGTCCTGAATTTTTGAAGTCTTTGGCCCCAAACACTTCCCTCATCTGCTGCCAAAAGATCTGCAAAACTGGAACAGGAATCACAGCCCTTAACATTCTACTGTGTCATCTAAGCCTTACAGAGATGAATAATGCTAACCAAGGTGAATGTGTGGACGCAGCTGTTCACATTTGATCTCTGCTTTTGCAATGCCTGGTGCTGTCATAGCCAGTGACATGAGATGAGGCTGTGGAGCAGAAGCCTCTGTGCTTCCAGCATCTGTCTGAGCCAAAATGACTCAGCGTAGAATCTTGGGTGGGATTCTTTTCCTTTGCATGGGCTTCTCCTCACCGTAGGAGGAGATTAGCCTGTATTCCAAACTCATCACCTAGCACATTCCTTCTTTAATCAGTGAGCACAGATGAACACTTCTGGAGTCAATTCATCTCTCCCCTCCACATTAGTCACTCCTTTTAAGATGAGTTGAATTGCCTTTCACACAGGTGGTGATTTCTCTGTGGATTACAGAGAAAATTAGCTGTCTTGTCAATCAAATTTAAGGGGTCTGGACTACTAGGAGAGAAATCCCGTCCATTATTCCTATCTGCCCCATTCCAGAAGTATTAAAATAACTTATGCTTATATTTTCAGCAACATGTGCTATGATTCTGGTCTCCCACAGGTACCAGAGTTAAAGGTTCATGACCTTGAATGTTGGAGAAATAAAAATCTACTTGACTAGTTTTATCACAGAATATTCTTGCCCCCATAGTACATGTCTTTTCAAATTTCTTCCCAGTTGCTCTTCTGCTGCCAGTGCATTCAGTAGTGTATTCTGCACAGGATTTTTTTTCCCCTGCATTCTTTTCAGTGCCATGGCTTTGTTTCTTGACTCCTAGCTCCTTGTATCAAAATCAAACACAAATAGCCTTATATTACCTTTCTTCTCTTCTCTCCTTTTTTTTTTTTTTTTCCTCTTTTCCCACATCTCAGCAAGGCTGCGTGTTAATCTCTTCTTTTGCAAAGATTAGAAACCTAGTTTTTCTCTGACCTTTCTGAACAATCAAGATCTTGGAGTCCCCAAGATGGGTCCCTATTATCTCATCTTTTGCGCTGCTGACAATGATTAGGCAGGACAAAGGATTTGCTCAGAGCTGTGGAGTTTTGGTCTGTCCTTAGGGAGTACCTGGGAATAAAAGCAGGCAGAAGGGGAAAGCTGCAGCAAAAAGGAAGTTCGACCTTTAGAAATCATCCTCGGCTAGTGCTTTCTCACCTTTCCAAATATATGTAACGAATATTGCAAATATAGGTCTCTGAGTGCACACAGCTGCACGTAGACTAGCTCCCCAGAGGACTGTTCCCACAGCATGTTCCACTGAAATGAGTGCTCAGTATTTTTGAAAAAGAGGTCAAAAGCAGAAGTATAATTTTAAACTATTATTTTTGTGTATAATACATCTAGCCATCTAGCCATTTTTCTGTGTGCTATGATGTTTACAAGTTTTTCTTCAGGAGTAGAGTAACCCTTTACAGCAGCTCAAAGCAACGGATGACTAATCCTTGTACCACTCATGATCAATCGAAGAACAGAACTGTGGCTCTTAAAGGTGCAATTTTACCACCTTCTACTGTTTCTAGCAGTTGATCATCCACAGCTTGCCTTTTCCAGGGGTAAAGAATGACTTGCCCATGCAGAGCCAGGTTAATGACCAGGAGCTGCAAAGCTTTCGCCCTCCATGCCAAGTGTTCACAGAACTTTTGCTTCTGTGCATTCAAATGAGCAGGACATGCACAGACCGCCCAAAGACCTGCTGCATCATAAGCTACAATCCTCCGTGCCCCTAGTCATCACGTCCACAAACAGAGGAGGAAACTAGAGTGCAGGTGAGTGACACAAGGCCCTAACTATATAATCCTGCCTGAATGCGACCCTGTGCCCTGTGCTCTGGGTGTCCCAGCTTGAGCAGGGTGTTGGACTAGATGATCTCTAGAGGTCCCTTTCAACCTTAACCATTCTGTGATTCTGTGACATGGTACCTTAATCAGATCAAAAAATAAGATGTATTTAGA
>JAVCKT010025300.1:20078-56294 GCA_032273925.1 Rhynchotus rufescens | reverse complement strand
TCCTTTCCTTTCCTTTCCTTTCCTTTCCTTTCCTTTCCTTTCCTTTCCTTTCCCTTCCTTCATTCCTGGACTGGATCTCGTTCTCCAGTCTGTACTGCTGATGGCCCCAGAGGCCCAAGCGTGCTGGTTTTCTCAGTCTTCTCAGTAAGCCTCACTGAAATGCATGAGTTCCTGGACAGGGAATTTCATGGTGTGTCAAGGAGGAAAACATAACTAGACCTTCATATCACTAGACCTTTTCTCCAGGAATAGGAGAGGGACTTTTTGGAGAAAAAACACCAAAAGGAGGTTTTTGTCTCCAGATAAACACACTGCCTCCTTCTTCTGTGTATAGTTAGACAAAGCTATAGTTCCCCAAAGGAATATTTTTAACTCTACATGAGATGTGTATTAAAGACTTGGTACTATTAAGTTATACAGATCATTGCTGGGTATTCAGTCTGGCATTTTGCTGATGGCAATGGATTTCTGAATACATCAAATTCTGCTTTAAGAGAAAAATAGTGAAATTTTAGGATTCTATGCAAAATCCTCCACACCTTCTTCTCTCCTTCCTGCCCCCAGTTGCAGTGTGTTTTACTTTTCAAACATATATATAGTTTTCCTTCGAGCAAGAATAACAGTAATTACTCACAGTTATGTGCCAAATCCCATTCCTACCAGAGAAATCTTGTAGTATTTAGGACACAGGGCAAAGAAATATCGTGCACCTGCAATGACTACTGGCTTCAAAAGAAACAGACGATGGGAGAGCATTTACTGGAGCTAAATGAGCTGGAAGATTTCAAGCAATTATGACAGTATTCAGCTTGTTAGCACTGGTGAATAACAAAGAACACATCTTGTGTGAGATCCCAAAATACAACTGTGAAATTTACGGAGGCAGATGATTAGCTATTTTTTGATTACAGCTGTCTGGGTGAATTTTCCTTCTCTATTTTCGTCAGCATTTTTTAAAAAGGGAATCCAGGTTTCCTGGTTAAAGTGATTTCCATTTCAGCTGAAATGGAAAATAAAATCAGACAAGGCACATCAATATTACACCTGACCACAACAGTGCACCATCATTTCTGTGTTCTGCAACTTTTATTTCTTTGGCTGTAGATATCTCTCTGTTGAATGCTATCTTGAAGATTAAAAAAGGAAATAAACAGAATTTTACAGAAAATAATGGCCTGTACAGGAATTTGGATTGATGAAGACCTCCAAGTGAACTGGCAAGTAGGTCTTGTTTGAACTCTGCAGCCCCTATGTTCAATTCTTTATTAACTTTTTCAATATGTTCTATTACAGTCAGGCCACAATACGGGCACTATCTTGCAACTAATTTAACACCTGTAAATTCCCATGGCTGGTAGTGAAGCATTTGCTTCATATATCAAAGGTCATTAGTTCAGTATTTGTTAACACTGTAGGATTTTTTTAAAAAATCTTTTTATTTCCTACATCAGGGTATTTACAACCTGATTCTTCTACTTCCCAAAGCTTAACACCAAAAAGCGAATATTTGATACAGAATGTTGAGGCTAATTTCTTTGTGGAAAACAAAGGAAAACAAACCCGTGTAGAGTGGGAGGCAGGAGGATGAGGAAATGGGGAGGTGGCAGCACCCGCGTTGTCCTGGATGTCCTTTGGTGGTAACCGTTGTGTTCAGCTTGGTGATTCCCATCAGCTCTGAGGCAGCAAGCTCTTTAGCCTGTGGTTTTCCACACCTGCAGAAGTCTCTGTTTTGGTTGTCACAATTCCCCATGGACTCAACACTCACTATACAATTCCACATTTTGCCAGCTGAGGCCATGGCAGGTACTGCTGCTCTGGCAAGGAGCTATGGCGTTAGGTAACCCAGGTACCCTCTGACATTTAAATCCACTGTCCTCTGTGTAGTGTTCAACATCTGGACACCTCTCTAGTACCATGTGTGTTTTCTCTTTCCTTCCTTTCCCCTCCAATTTTTGGCTACTTGGAAGCAACAGACTATCTTTTAATCAAGCATCATCACAACCAAATCGAGCCATCTAAGTAAGTGCTGTCCTACTCCATGTCCTTGGCCACACGGATAAGCCATCGCGTGGAGGTGCTGGACAGAGGCATGAAAGCCTGTGGCTCGAACATGGTGGCCACCAGCAGCGTCCATCAGTCAGGATATGGTCACCCATGCAACCCGGCTGCTTTGTCCTGGACTGCTGATGGAAGCATCTCCTTCTAGCTAAGGGTGTGCTGGGTCATCATTACTGCACCATCTGCGCTAAAAAGTCCTGACAGAGTCAGCTTGGAGCCCTGCGGATGGTTCCTTCTGGATGTGCTGTATTAGGCTCATAGGGAGTGTTGTGCAGGATGTGCTTCTAATCTGACTTTTCCTTAAGCCCGACAGGGTTTGTGACCACCACGGTAGTCAACGTTGCAAAACGCAACCAGGGCAAAGCAGCAGCACAATGAAACTCAGCAGTTCCCGAAGACTGAATCCCACGAACTGAGCAGCTAAATGTGGCACTGCAGCTGCCTGGGAAGGGCTGAGTGTGCGCTTCTGCACCTTTAAAAGCTCTTGGCATGTATGCTGTTTATCAAAATAACAAATCATTGAAATACAGCTGAAAGTATTGCCAGAAATATTGAATGAACCACTGTTGTTTCCAGTGCACCATGGTCTCTACTGGTTTTTAGTGATGAGCAAAACCAGTGGGCTCCAAGAATGAGCCTCGTATACAGATGGCATCTAATTTTAGCTCGCTCTAACCAGCTCTGTTTGCTGCACCATAAATTCCAGCAGGCCTTGACCAGAGCACAGATGCATGGAGCCGTGAATGCAAGATATGGAGCTTTCACTGTCATTTAGTGTTTCAAGAGAAATTATTTAGTACCAGGTGACACTTGTCAAGATGTCTCAAGCAATATACTACTTAATAAGTCTAGTTATCAGGAGAGAAAGAAAAGTCTAAATGTGTTCCTAAGACTCACTACTAATGTTATCTGTAAATAAGTTATGTTTTTATTAACATCTTTATATAGTAGCACTCAGTTTTGTACTTCATCATTCTCAGTATTACCCAATAGTCACACCAATGCATCCTGCTACGTACATATTTCAATGGAGAAGGTCTTATTCAGGTTGTGGAGTAAGAATCACGAGGTGCACTTTGTCTTACTAGGGAAAAAAAAAGGCAAAATAATTGTCAGGAGGTCAGAGGTGCTCTGAAATTAATGGCTGCTTCTAACCACATTCTGAATAATACAAATATGATTTGTAATAGCACATATATATGGATAGCATCAAACAGGTCATCTCTTCTTGACTAATAAAGGTGTCATTCCAGTTCCATGCTAAATAGCAGCAAAGGCTGTTCATGACCTGGACACATCTTTTTTTAGTGACGTGGGCTACTCGATTTTAAGAGGAGAGTTGAGATCCCTGTCAGGTCTGCAAGCGAAGCAGGTCACCAGGGATGATGCCCTGGATACCGTGGTGCATGAGGACTCCTTGGCTGGAGAACCAGATCAGCAGGTGAGGTCGGGAAGGACCAAGGGCTGGATTTGGCTCTGCTGAAGCCCCTTCTCCCTCTGAGTCCCTAGGAAAGGCCACTGTTTCTCAGTCACCAGGTTTGCTTGGTACTCTTAACACAAGCATACACCGAAATGACGAGGCCATCATTGCACCCACCAAGCACTCCAGCTCCTTTGAGAGCTTTCTTCAGGTCTGATGCTCCTCTTGGCTGGAGCAGTAGGATAGGGCTCTCACCATGGCGCTTAAAATGAAAGGTGGTTTGAGGCTCTCTTTTATTGAGTTAATCCTGTTTTTGTTGCAATTTCCCCCTACGGGTTATAAAAGGCCTGAAACAATTTAAGCTGGCCCTGCCAGCTCTTGACTGGCAAGACCAGCCCTGTGCCAGCGCTGGCCTGGAGCTCCTGTCTCATTTCAGCCGGTGTCTCCCCTGTGAAACTTTGATGTGTGTTTTTGCAAGTATTAGAACGGAGATAGAAAACGCGTATTTGACAATGTTTCTATATGTTTGATTGAACTTCTCAAATCTCTCCATTTCTCTTCAGACGTACAGAGCCCGCTCGCTAAAAGCCAAGCTTTTTCCACAGCTTATGTTCTTGTAAAAACAGCTCCAAGTACACACATTCTGCTCTTCCCTCCAGTCGGGGCTCCGCATGCCAAGTCAAGTATTTATTTTCATTACTTTTGAGACCACCAAAATTAATGTATCTTTCAGACAGGAAGAATTTTATTTATTATGGTGGATTTGAATCCAAGAGATGAAAGAAGAGCAGTGTGCATCTTGAAACCGAATGAGGCTGGGAGCCCGTGCGCTCGGAGCCACCGCACTGCCCTTCCGCGGCAGCGCCGCCTGCCCCGATGCAGCTGCAGGCTCACTGACCACAACACCACAAATCCACACACAAAACACCACTAGGAATCCCTCTAGCTTGTGATATTGCAATTATGGTAGCACGGGCAAGTTAGGAGGTTTTAATGAACTCCTGATTTCCTCGAATCCCCAGGGAATTTGCTGCTCCATGGTGCATTTGGGTAGCGTGGCAGGAAAGGAAGACAATTGTCCATGGCCAGTGGCACCCAGGAGAGAAAACTGAGTATTTTTCCCTCTTTCCTGTGCTGATATTCGCACTCCAAATGATGACCACTGTCTCTAGGAGACAGGCAGATGCTCAAGCCAAGGGGAATCTCTGAAGTGGCTGTCACAGCCCCAGTGTTTGAGCAGCTCCTCTGATAAGCCTCCTTCAAACTGCTTGAGATGACATCTCATCTATCTTGTGTTCTCCAGCCAAACACTGCTTTCCTTGAGGGTCCCAGCAAAGTCATGACCAGAACTTGTGAGCATCCACCAAGCAGGAGCTTGTTCTTGCAGCACCTGCTGCAATGCGGTTCTATGGGCATTCAGCATGGACTTCAATCCCACAGACTCCATGGATGCTGAACTTGTGTTTCGAATCACTTCTGTCCTGACCTGCTTCACCTGCATCAGGCCTACCTTGGACTACATGTGATAGTTCACCTGTGTAATGCTTTTGTTGCAGGGCAATCATGCTGCTGTTTATTCACTTCATATTGTCACGTCTTAAAAGGGCATTAATAAATTGCAAAAACTTACTTGGAGTTTGGGGTTGACTATTAAAACATATCAGTGAACAGTCTGGAGGCAAAGTGGGCCTTAGTTATTTTGAGAGACTGGTGCTTAAATCGCATGTCACATAAACAGGCTGCATAAACTGAGGACCTTTCCTTTGTCTGCTCCTGTTATTTCAGCATTTTGCTATTACTGCCTTCAGAAAAGAGAATTTCAGCTCTTATGGAGCTGAGGGCTCTTACGCATTCATCGCATTTGCTTTTCAGCCTGCTTCTAAGCCAGGCTGCAGTGCGTCTCAAGCATCAGCAGATAAGGGTACTTTTGGCATTTTGTTGGACAGCATCATTCCCAAATTATTGGAGCTGGAAGAAGTCTACTACCTTCTGTGCAGTGGGTAAAGGAAGTTTTGACTCAGCAAAGCCACAGAGGAGAACCAGCCATGCCACTGCACTTAGTCAGTAGTTAGTGCAACTCAATGCCTCATGGGTCACCTAGCAGTAAGCGAATAAATCAAGCTGTAGAGCCCTAGTATTTTCCTCTTGTGATGCTTGCTGGGCTAGTGGTGTCAGACATCGATGGATGTGGGTCAAGAGAGGCTGAAGGTCCCTGTCCTGCCCCTGTGGAAGCACTGCCATCGCAAACCAGGAATACGCCAAACTTCCTCAGCATTCTCCAGATGATTCATTGTTTCTCTGAGCTCAGCTGAGGCACCTCAGGCCACCAAAGGAGACCAGGAGAAAGTGCAGCTGTGTCCTCAAACCTGACTAATATGTGTCACCAGTGGCTTTTCTCATGGGGGAATCCAGGGCCGACAGTGGGTAGGGTTTTCCCTATGTTACTTAACTGACCACAACTTTCTTCGAAAATGTCGAAAGAAAATGCCCAATGGTAAAAGAAAAAAAAAAGAATAATCAGTATTGCTGTTATTTTGTTATTTTAATCATGTCTGCAATGCCACCAAAACATTGATGAAGTCATCCTGTCTTGTAGGGGAAAAATCACAGAATCCCAGAATGGCTGAGGTTGGAAGGGACCTCTAGAGATCACCTAGTCCAACCCCCTGCTCCAGTGGGGCTATCCAGAGCATGTGGCACAGGAGTGGCATCCAGGTGGCTTTGGAAGATCTCCATCACTAAGGTACCCTCCCCATTCAGTAGTGGCCTAACTTTTCCCTAGTCTTCCTCCTGCTCATGATGTATTTGTAGAAGCCCTTCCTGCTGTCCCTGACATCTCTTGCTAAGAAGGAAAAGGAAAAATAAAAGAGATTTATGCTTAAGAATACTTTAGAAAACATAATTTCACTTTTAGGGCAGACCTAGCACAAAGATGGTTTGCATTTGTCATTGGCATGGTCATTTTTAGGTATAAATACCCCACAAAGAAATTTCATAGATGCACTTAAGGTCAGCATGAGGAGGAAGGCAACTCGGTTCATAATGTGTGGAGAGAGAAACCCCAAATCCATAAGCAAATAGGCTTCCTAGCTCAACACCTCATAAAACAACTTGTTCTTTCTTAAAATCTTGCACTACACCTTCTCCAGTTTAAGAATCAGATCAGATGCCAACAAGATAGCGGGGATGATGGGGATGACTGTCCTGCAATAAGGACCATGTGAGTAGGTTTTCTCCAGAAAGCTCTGTGAAGATTTTGGTGTCTTCCTTCAAAAGCAGTAATAGGACACCTGCCTTCCCAATGTGCTTGTCCAAGTTGGGTAGGAATTCGGGAAGTCTTGAGGTGCTGGGTTCTTAGGCACAGTCAGGCTCTTTTCATTGTATATTAAAATATAAATATTGTTTCTCATGGCAAAACTCTTTGTGGAATTACAAATTTTACTTGCTTTCATCATCTTTGACACTATCTCAAGCTCAAGTTCAAGGTCTTTTGAGTTAAAAGCACAAAAAAAAAAAAGCTATGTATTGGTCACCCAATAAAAGAGAATTTGTGCTATCCACAGTTAGTTTGAATTCAGCTTAATTGTTTATTACTCTGAGGTCTCTGAAGGATAAAGAATATGGAATAAAACATTTTTACCACCTCAGCCTTTGTAAAAACATTCACAACCTGTTAAACGCCGGGGTCACTACCTTTGAAATGATCTCACAATTTGATTTCATTACATTTTAATTGTAAATGATATATTCCAGGGCTCATGGAGGGTGAGAAGCTGGAACCAAGGGAAAATTAAACCTCTGTTTTTTTTTTTTTAATTCTTGAGCCAGATGTATTGCAGGCAGGTGCAACACAAACTCCCAAATACCCTAGGAACATAACTAAGCCCTGACCTAGCGGGACCGATCTGAACGGGCTTTTGAGCCTTCATGCTTATTCAATCCGTTAGGAGGAAAGGCTGCCAACCGGGAGACACAGTGCCAGAAGTGTGGTGGTTTTTTAATGCAAAGTTGCAAAACCACAAAACTCATTTTTACTAGTGACCTTTTTACCACTAATTGTCGGGGTACTTTCTTTCTTTCTTTCTTTTTCTTTTTTTTTTTTTTTAAGCTCTGACCTCTTACTTTGGTCAGAGCTTAAATGACATCCCAGAAATGAGCATCCAACAGCTACTCCCTGCTCTGCATTCCCAATGTTTGCCTCCAAATGAGACTGGGTCCTGCTTGGATGAGTCACCCTTTTTTTTTTGTTTCTTTGAAAAGTAGCTTTTGATTGCGTAATAAATCACCAAAAAAACAGCCAGAATTTTAGAGGAAGCAAGAACTATGGGGCAAAGACAGGAGAAACTCTATGTGTTTACATGTGCACATGTATCTATGTGCATATATGCACACACACAAACACATATACATATACATATATATGCAGGCAAACATAAACATAAACATATATGTATTTCCATATGAGAATTTAACCATATTTTCATCTCCTTCACACAGGTTTTTCTACTGATTCATTCCCTTAGCTTCATTGAACTGGTGACACGTTAAGGGGTGTATTTGTGAGCAGAGGTTGACCTACATTTTTCCATCCTCTCTGATGAGCATTTTATGAAGAGTCTCCTATGATGGTCCACTGATGGCAGCCAGTTCAGGTTCTCCCAGGCTTGTGCTCTTCATGCACCTTGATTTCAGGTGGAAAAGAAGGCTGATCTACTTTAAAGAATCACCAATAAACTGAAATAAATTTATGGTCTTTGGCTACTGTATTTACTCTAATCTCGTTGTCATCTCAGCTAAAATTGGGTTAAAAACTGCTTTTTGCACTATATTTCTACGAACTGAAATGCTTCTATGAATGGTATCAAAAGACAATGAAAATGAAATCAATAAGACACTGTTTAGTAAAACCAGACATGGGAAACCTGAGAAGCAGCATCCCAGCCTGCTGATGGGTGTCTATAGGAGGTGTGCAGTTTTTCCTCAAAAAAAAAACCAAAAACTAAAACTAAAAACAAACAAGAAAAACAACAAATTAAAAAGAAAAACAAAGCCGTAGCGGTCCTGCTGGGACAGAAATTTCCCCACGCAGCCCTGGGGTGGGCACCGTGGAGCGTGATGACACCCTTCACGGGTGCGAAAACCCCGGTGCAGAGCAGAGCCCGGGGCAAGATCCTTGGCCTGCTGAAATCCATGGCAAACCTCCCAGCGCCTTCAGCGGGGCCGCCCTGCGCGACTGGCTTTTGTTGTTGCTTTTGCAGCCAGTGAATTGGAAAGTTTGCAGCAGAACCACAACTGGAAAGGAAGCGTCTGATGACAAGCGGCGCGGGGACCGCGTTCAGCTGCATCCCCGGCTGCCCGTGCCTGGAGGAAACGGTGCTTTCCCTGAGGAGCTGCGTTATTTGGCGAGCGGGTTTGTTGTTCGTGCGCTTGGTCTCCTGGAATTTTCACGTGGTCCAAAGTCCTCAGGTGACTTCCTTGCCCATGCCCAAGCCGGGTCTTCACCAAGCACAGCAAGTGCAGACCTGCATCTTCCCTAAGCTAAAATCCATGGGGTCACTGTCTCCGTCACTGCATGCTTTTCCTTCAGTTTTGCTGGAACAGAACTTGGATGACAGGGATGAGCAGAGAAGGCCACCGCTGATATTTTGCATTCTTATCTCCTAACAGCTCTGAAATCCTGGCATAAATACTACAGCACAGTGAGCAGAACACAAAAATAAATTTATTCCAGTGGCTCCATACATTTATTTTTGAAAGCTCTTTGCTTTGGGAAACATGATTTTAGCAGTAAACAACTTACTGAGTTATTTACAGCTCAATTTACCAAGCATCCTACTGTAACAGCAAAGAAAGGCTGCAGCAGGCTTCATCTATCGAGCAGAGTTAGTGGGAAATATTTTCTGATGTTTTGAAGGCATTTTCAATCCTGTTCCCCACCCCATCATCATGATGTAAATCTGTACACACAGATGGAATATTGGATGAAGGAACCCAGAAATGCGAAGAGAAGCCCCAATGGGCAACCTATATTTTTCTTTTTTTCTTTTTTTTTTTTTGTAATTTAATTAGCCTAAAGGGCCTGTATCTGAGCTTCTATATCTCAAGCCTGGGTAAATGGGCAATTTGGCAGGGAAAAGCGTTCAAAGGGAGCCGCTCTGAGGATGGAGCTTCACTCCATGCTGCTGCTCTCCCTTGCCTTGGCTCTTGAATTTCACTTTCATTGTCTTCAAGCCAGAGATTTTTCAAAAGTGCTTCAAATATCTTCCCAATTTTGCTCTTATCTGAAGTCAGACCATCTCCTCCCTTCAATTTCAAGATTTTGCTTGGCTGGCTTGTCTTGGCCTCTGTCTTCCTACTTTGCACAGGCTTCGTCATTCCCTCTTCTTCCTCTGTCTTGGCCTCCCCTGGACGTGTGGGCTCCCTGGGGATGGCTCTACCTCGCTCCTTGGGGACAGGACTGCATCCCAAAGCAGCAGGACACCGGGCAGCTTTGGCACCCTGGCACCGCAGGAGCCACCAGCCAAGCATCTCAGCAGGCTCTGCACCACGGACATCTCCAACATCAGGTTCCAACAGATCTTGCCACCTAAGGATGCCACCTACAGCTGCCATATGTGACCCCTTTCCATCTATTTTTCACCATCTGAGTTTTCCAGGATGCAAGTAAGCAGACGCTGGTATGACCACAGCCTGGCACAGGAGGCAAGGGACTGCCGGAGGTCCACGGGGACAACTCTGCCCTTGGTCCCGGCTTGAGCAAGGGCAGCTGGAACCAATGCAGTGCAATGCAGCTGCTCCTCATGTCCAGCAAAGCCCCAGGAGTTACTAGGCCCGGCAGGAAGGTGCATTATAGAACTTTCTTTGGCTTTTCTTCCCCTCCCTAAAAAGCCAAAATGCTAACAGGCAGGGCAAAGCGAGCAAAACTAAAATCTTCTGTGGACTGGGCTAGAAATTAAGTCGATGTTTATTTTTTTATGCTTTACACTTTGGCCAGCGTTTAGCCCGAGTGAAGGCAGCAAATGTTATTAGATTTCATGGAATGTAAATAAACAGTTATTGGTAAATACATTTTGGTGGTCTGCTTGTTACACTGCATGTCAGGAGAACTATAGGGAACTGGCAGCAGTTCAGACGTCTTCAAGGAACACAGAAAACAGACATATTTTACTAATTATAGCTAACAAAAACACTCTGAGATTACAGTTAAATTACATTAAAACATAACTTGTTGGCAAAGGTTGCGAGCATAGTGCTTCGCCTATATCTTTGTGGATAGGGTTTCATCGGAACATAGCGGGAGCATCGGGAAGCCCTTAGCATGACTAGAGCCTCTTGCCATAGTCACATAACTAAGTCCTTGCCAAGAGTCACCAAACTGGAAGTGTTTCTGGAACTGAGGTCTGAATCCTGCGAGACATCTCCATGGATGGAGCAAACAGAAAAGCACTTACAGGGTCACAGCTAAGATGCATGGTGGTCTCTTTCCTGACTTGGGTCTATGTCCACCTCTGACTGCACCATCCCATGCTCCTGGGCACCTCCCAGCCCCAGCCCACACCAAGTAAGTTGCACACACCAATGATCCCCTGCAAAACACACCCACCCGTGGCCTTCCAGCGCTAGAAAAAAAGATGGATTTTCTACAGAAACTGTCCTGGTGAAACCCTGAACTTCCAAAACAACCAGTTCTGCTGACTGCTCTTGATGCCCCTATTGGCAACAAATGCACCATGAAGCTCTGGGGCAAATGTGCAGATCACTTGCAGAGACCCTTGCAACAACATCCACCTACCATCCAGTACCTTCTAAAAGGCGCAGTTAGCATTAAATAACTATAAAAAAACAGATGCTCAGATGTCACATGTGAGCAGCACTCAGGCAATATGCAGGCCGGTCTCCCCCAAGAGAACTGCGTGCCCAGTTCCTGCTGCCAACCCACTCTTCAGAAACACGATTCCTACAGTGCCATTGAGTTTTGTGCTCATGCCTATATGCAAAGAAAGCTGTTGGTGAAACTGTGCTTCCCTTTCACAATGCTCTTGGTAGGTTCTTCGCTTGGACTATCTTTGTGTCACATTTATTGCCCATTCTTTGCTGGGAAGACTTTTTTTTTTGTGCGAGATCTGAAGTTTAAAAGAAGACAGATGACAAGCTGTGATCACGAGGAGGAGAGGCTCACCAGATGGAAGGAGAAAGCCCTGCTCCCTCCTCCCCTCCTCCTCCTCCTCCTTCCCTTCCCCTGCAGAGCTCCTCTGCTTCACATGGTGCGACTGGGATTTGAAGACCAGAATGTAAATTAAATTATTAAATGAGGAACAACAACAACAAAAAACAACACAGGCCTTTCCTCTCCATCCCTGGGCGAATGGCAATTATAAATCAAAGCAGGGAAAACGAGCCAGTAGGAAGATGGCATTTGGGATGGAGCCCTTACCAAAGGGTTCATCCATGGTGTGGATGGGTCACATCTGAATTAGTTCTGGAGCCAAGGGCTTTTTTCAATGAGTGAGATTTGCTCCTGGGGTTACATTTATTGTGTAGTTTGTTTTCATTTATGGAAGCTTCCTGGAAGGCCAGAAGCACCGTGCCACAAACTCTGCATTTCCCCCAAATCCAACTTCCCGGGGGTTGGATGTCACCACACCATGTGCCCGTGCCAGGACGGACACATCTCCCCTTGAGGCTTTCGAGACATTAAGTACTGCCACCTGAACGAGTCTTAGCAACCACTGACAGCCTGAACACCTAGACAGCAATGAATTAATCCATTTATGCAACGTGTGGCTTCAGATGTGCTCGGGCTTGGGTCTGCTTTCATTCCAGCTTCCTGGTGCGTGCGGCCAACTTTGACCACGCTGGTGACGGGGCTGGTTTCTAGCGCACGGGCTGAGGGTGACCACATCAGATAAGCACAGCTGGTGCAAGCGGCGCCCTTGCTGGCAGCCCCTGGACAACCATCAAGGCCAGAGCGCGTCCTGGGGAAGGAAATGTGCTGTTATCCTGGAGGGGACTCTCTGCTTGTGGTCGGGTGCGCCGAGCTCCACCGTCGTCAGCCTTTCGCACCTGTATCGTGCTGCTGCCGTGACTTGGCTTTCAAAACTGGGCATTATTTTGCACTTTTGGGCATTATTTTGCATTTTTGCGAGGCCAGGAGCCTTCTTCAGGTGCCCAAGGTAGCACTGCAGGGAGCAATTCTTGGCAAAACTGGTCACCAGTTTCAGCGTGGGGTTTTGCAAGGCTTGAGCTCAGTTGCTGACCTCAGTAGCCAGACTTGCTTACAAAATAAGGCTTAGAAAATAAGCACTTCAAGCCCTTAATGCAGATCTGGGCCATGGACATCCCACTAAGGCACCCATGTTTGAAGGCCGGCTCCCTGGAGCCAAAATAAATAGCTGAATCAATGCTACACAGAGCTGAATCTAAACACGTAATGAAGCTGAACTCAGATATGCACTGTATTCCATCGACAGGTCCTGGAGATGGCAAACTGAAGCCTGCTTTTATAGTGTGCCAGCTCAGGGACCTGTTCCCAATTTGCAGATTTGGCCTGTTGCATTCTAAAAGATGTTTAATATACTCGATGCCTGTTTGTGTTAATGTTTACCATTGAAGTTTTTCATTATTTGATGTTATATTTGGCCATAGCATTAAAATTCCATTGGACCGACTGAAATCTAGTGTCAAATCAAAGCCAAAGAAGCGTCTTTGGGATAGACTCACAGTTCCCATCCAGTTACTTTTTTTTCTTTTTTTTTTTAAGAAAAGCAAAACCCATTGTAGGTGTTTTCTTTGTAGCTTTTCTTCCTTTTGCCAAAGAAATAGCAAACACTTTATTTATTAGCTGTTGCTTTCATATGGGCAGTTCTGGAAGAGGTGAGCCCTTGTGGAAGCGCAGGCAAAGCTGCTCTGGGGGAGCTGGCAGCCGCGTGGGCACCTGGCCGCTTGGGGTGCACGGTGGAGACCTCCCTCCAAGCCCTTCGTCCGTGCCTGTCATGCTGGATATAAACGTGCTCCCAATGCGACGCTCCTCTGGGGACGCTGCAATGGCTGCAACGATTTTTCTGCTGCTCGCAAATTGTTTATGGCAATTTTGAGCAAATTTTGAAGCCCAAATTAAGAGCAGTTTCCCATTGTGCTAGGACTTTGCTTGGCTTTCAAGATATGGCAGGAGATGGTCCTTGTCCTGAGCAGCCTCTAGCCCAAAGTCCCAAATCAGAAAACTGCTTCAGCATATGCCTAAAATGAGTTTGCCTGAATTGGGGGTCCAATCCTGGGGTTTTCATCCCATCCTTAGGGTAGGACTTCTCTGGGGGGACCACTGATCTTCTGGGATGTTCCCAGCAAGCATGGGAATGGCTTGGAGAGCCCAGGGCAACAAGAAATGAAGGCGTCTGGCCTAAATCCAGCTGAGTCTGAATTCAGCAGGACTTGCACACAGGATGGTCTCAACAAAAAAACTGGGAAACACCATTTAAACGTAAAGGCGCAAAGACAGGTTTGCAAACCAGTCAACAGAGATTCTCCCTGTGAGTTAAAAACAGGAAAAACTGGTTTTGCACTTCATCCAAGAATCCCCAAGCAGATGATGTTTGTTGCAAATGGTGTCCTCTCCCCGGTGTATTTTCTTCAGGTTTTCTCATCAAAACTATGATTTGATATTTCTTATTTTAGTGAAGTGCACACTTCTTCTTCAGGATGGTGTTTTTTGTTTTTAAAGATTATAAATTGAATTATGTAAATGCCATCTCAATACATAAAAGCATTCATTTTGACAGCATTAAAATGAAATGTTTGGATTAAAGAGTTCCCAGATACTCAGCTCCAAATTGGCTTTCCAAAACACAAAAGACAAAATCAAAACAACTCCCTGCCTGCAAAACTTTGTTTGACCATAGTTAAATGCTACGAGACACTAAGAAAAAGATCTGCTGCATTATACTGAAGTAAACATTATATACTTAATATATAGCAGAGTTCCTTAAAGCATGCTCAACCCTGGGATTAACCATATGAAAATTTTCTCTTTAAGAGGTATGCCAGCGGTTTGGCATTTTGGGGAGAAGGAAGTTATTTGTGGTCAGAGACGACCTTTGTCAGGGCTAGAATGAGATGCAGGTATTCAGCCCATCTACATAATCACTAGAGTATTAATTTCCACATTCTGCATGTATTTCTGTATATAAAACTGCTAATCCTGGATGGAGTCACCCCCAGGCATCCTTCCTGAGGGGCCTGATTTACTGAAAGCCTTTGAGATCCTATGGCTATTAGCTGAGAACTGTTACATACCACTGGTTAAAAAGTGAGGTAAATCAACTTTCTCCCGTATTTTCTATGATTTGAATGTAGTGATCAGGTTCGGATAGTTTACAAGCTTCTCCCAAATCGGCATTGGGAGAATTTAGAGAGGAAGGGGTCAAACTCTTCTCATTGGTGGCCAGTGACAGGACAAGGGGCAATGGGTGTAAGTTGAAACACAGGCAGTTCCATCTCCATGTGAGGAGGAACTTCTTCCCTGTGAGGGTGCCAGAGCCCTGGCACAGGCTGCCCAGGGAGGCTGTGGAGTCTCCTTCTCTGGAGATCTTCCAAACCTGCCTGGATGCCGCCCTGTGCCCCGTGCTCTGGGTGTCCCTGCTGGAGCAGGGGGTTGGACTAGATGATCACTAGGGGTCCCTTCCAACCTTGAAGATTCTGTGATTCTGTGACTTGCTTTCTATCTTAGATCCCATCCTTTCTAGTACCCTCATCTTGTGATCACTGTTTTTTTCCTGAGCTTGTGCTACTCACGTCTGTGACGTTCACCACTCCAATCTGTGGTCTGAAAAGGTCGATCTTGAAAGTCTTCTCCCAGTAAGTGATCAGCTGCAACAATGACAAATAAAGCTCAGGCACAGATGTCTGCAAACCCTCTTAATCTTAATATTGATTCAGCCAACTGGACTGTAGTGAAAGGACTGCGGATTGATTAACCCTGGAGATGAGAGTTAGACTTGAAACTTGGGCTGCATCACACATCAGAGGAAAATGCTGTACCCTTAGGATGTTCCCAAGGCAGATATGTAGGAGATCACCCTCTTTCTCCAGTGCTAGGGTGCAAAATGTGCCTGGGAGGCAGACTCTGAATGGGCAGCCTGCTGTTTGATCTCCTGAGACCCAGTTTCCCTTCCTTCATGTTCTGTGAACACTTTGGGGCAATGCTGGTGCTTTAACCAGCACATACATCACATATAAACCCAAGAAAGGAAAAGATCCTCTGCCACTCACCAAGGGGAAGTCATCGGGGTCAATCCACACAATGCTCAAGTCAGGATTATCCGTGTTATCCCTGGCAACCTGCTTCAGGATTTCCAGGAACTCAAAGCCATCTGAAATGATAAACGAACTGCTACTTCCCTCTGCTAAAAACACATTGGCATTTGCACTCCTGGGTTTTTCAACATCCCTCATCCCCTGTGAAAACAGGAATTGTTTACAGCTCTCTTTTCTACAAAAGAAAATGCAGCCTCCTAGCTCCTTCTCTGCTGATCATGATGCCTTTAATTTCTAGCATCTTCCCAGGGTACTGAAATTAGTTACACATGGATTAAGTCTCATAATCCTTCTATGGAGCGAAACAACGTCAGTATTTTCTTTCAGCAATACAAAAAGGAGTCCCTGGGAGGCCGGAGCTTTTCCATGTGCCGGGCAGGATTTAGCAGCAGCGCTTCCATCACTTTTCAGGAACGGCTGCCCACAGCTTTTCCAAGTGCACTTGACAAATCCAGCCCCACACTTCCCAAGCCACGCAGCAGGGCGGCCGCAGAGCTGGGGCGCCAGTCCTGGCGCTCAGGCCCTGCTTCTTCCCTCTGTGCCATGAAAAGCAGAAGCTGCCGTGCTGAACAGACCCAAGGCCTGCACTGCAACCAGGCACTTGCAGCAGCAGCTGGGGCTGGTGCACAAAGCTGCTAAGGAAATGCAAGCCGGTGATGAATTACTTCCTGGTGCCAGGCTGGGCTGGAAAAGGGAAATTTTTTCTTCTTTTTTTTTCTTTTTTTTTTTTTTCTTTTTTGAATCCAATTTGCGATCAGTTTGAATCCCAAGTCCATGCTAATGCCTAGGCAAATGCTCTTGAGCAGCCTCGCTCCTTGCCCTGGCAGGCGCCGGCTTCCCCTTCCCGGCCAGGGTGTGGAGTTCCTGGCAGGAGCCGGAGCGGCCTGGCTGGTCCGACAGGCTCCCAGCTGCCCGACTGGATTTGCTCAGGAAAAGGCTGAGCCCAAAGGCAGCAGGCAGCTTTCCTCCTTAGGGAGGCTTCCCCGTGGCTGCCCTACCAGCTGGACGGCCTTCCCGTGGGAAAGGCAGGAACTCTGGCAGGAGGAGACAGGGTGGAAGCAGCAGCGGAGGCTGAGGTGCCCGTGGGAGCACGAGGGACCTGCTCATGAGGGAGGTCACTTGTCCGTGGGGCAGCAAAGCACGGAGAGCAGCTTGTGAGCGGGGCCAAGATGGGAAATCTAGAGGGGCTGCAAAGGGGACCCACATGCAGTGATCCCACTGATGCAAAAAAACCCCATCAGATTGTGCTTTCCTTGAGTGGCAGGGTCAGGCCAGGAGGAAAATGCCAGGTCTCTTACCTGGGTCATCTTCCTCAGCGAAGGCCACAATGTGGATTCCTTCCAAGTCATCCTCCTGCAAGCAATAACACCATTACTGAGGGGTGAGGAGAGAGGATGGGGCCCAGCTGTTGCTGGAGACCTGCCGAACTGGGATACCTTTGGGAGAACTATGCAGTCTGGAGCCCCACTGAAATGCTGAGAAAAAGCCAAGGTAGGACTGAGCTCTGGAGGGAGCAGGTGCCGAGTAGGGCAAGTTGGGGGGCCCTGTTGAAGTCCTACAGCTAAAACCAAGGTGGACACCGCAGCAGCGAGGGAGACAGAGCCTCTCACAGTGTGGCTGGGCAAAAGTTGGCTTCTCAAGGAGGCCACACATGGGCTCACTCACCATGGCTTGAGGCCACATATCCCCAGGTCGTTTACAGATGCTAAGAGAGGGTGTTCGTGGGGAGACAAAATCCTCCTACTCTGTTCAGACCCCAAACACATCCCTTTAGGGTCAGGCAAGATGGTTTGCTCCTAACACCAGAGGCAAGCTGGCTTGCTTGAGCATCTTTGGGAGGTGGAAGGTCTGCTCCAGGCTGGGGTCTCTGTGAGCTCTGAGGGGAACCAACTTGGGGAGGATGTCTCTGAACAAACGCCATGGGGCTTGAATGAGCACAGGGAAGAAATGACAGCCTCGTTGCTCGAAGGAGGTGGGCTGTTTCTCTCCATGAGACACGTGACAGGACGCCTGGGTAATGACACTGGCAAAGGCCAATGGATCTGCCAGGCGGTTTATCATCTGCCTGCTACGAATGTCATCCCAGAATTACCCCACTGAACGGCCTCACGTTCCTCATCTGCTGCTGGTGCCTCTTTCCATTTCAATTGGTTTTAATGCAGGAAAAAAATTCCCATCTAAATGCTAATTTCTTTTCCCTCCTGAGCCCAAAGGTAACAAAGCCACCATCAAAAACTGAAAGGAGAAAAAAAGCTGAAAGATTAAGTGGAAAACATTATCTTTAGAAACAACAGTGGATGCTGGGCCTTTGCTGGTGTCTTTGGGAATATATTTTCACAGGGGTATTCCAGGCAAATTTACTGCAGGATTCAGACCACTTACAGATGGCAAAATCTATAGTTTCACTTTTCCTCCAAATTTGCTGGCAGCGTTGTCAGACAGGAAAAAGCAAAAGCTGGGCTAGATTCAGACCTCCAAAGCAGTACTTAAACTGGAGTAACTCCAGGGATGTCACTAGTGATAGTCTCAAATTGCAATGGGACCAGAATCAAACCTGCAGTCAGTTGTATGTAAGAATCTCCTGATCTCAATGGGACAATCACTGTATTCCCAAGGTGTTCGTTAACGAAACACCCTGTCATTGATAATTCACACTTTTCCTGAAGTTATTTTAGAATATATTCAGTATGAAACCAAACGCATTATGTGTGTGAAATTTGGGTCCCTCTGAAGCCCATGAAAAAAACTTCCAGGGACTTCAATGGATTTTGGAAATCATCTTCTACATCAAAATATATTTCAAAATAAAATGAGAATGCTACCATGCCCGGGAGACTCCTGATTCAGTTGTATTAAAGATTCCCAAGGTTTTTGGTGCCTCTGCATGCCACAGCATCTCATGTTATGCAAGGAGGCAACTAAATGCTATTAAAAATCTTGTACTGAGCTTTCTGGAGGAGGGACTGAATCATCTCTAACTTCCTTAAAGCACCTGTTCAGATTGTTTTTCAGCATTCTGCTGGCACTTGAATTTCCCTGACCTGCTGTTAACATCATGCTCATTTGCACTGAAGGAATAATTTGCAATACATGACTTTCCTTTAATTTTCACCTTTCCCCTCTTCCCCCACACTCGCAGACCAGGAGAGCCTGTGTGATATGTTCCAAATTGCTGGTTAATTCCGCAGAAGCTCCAACGTGTGCTTTGCTCACGCTGTGAGAAGTGCAATCAATGCACTATTTGCTCCGTAGTGCATATAATTAATGGAATTGCCTGCCCTCGTTTGGATTCAGAATTGTACAATTGCTCCTGCACAATTTCCATTAGTCATCTGTTCAGCGCAAGAGCCATTACTCACCCAGCAAACAGGCTGCTGGAGTCACCCTGCCACAAACCTGGATGTCGCTGAGAAAATCCTTCCCAAAGATGCATATGAACACAGTCATATCACAGTTGCTAAAGAGACTTCACAGCAGATACCTTTGGATATCCTACATAGGGCAGTTACATAACTGAGAATAGCTTCTGTTTGTCTATTCATTGGAAGAGCCAGTCTTTGGGAATCAATGCTGTTTACCGTGCTGAGAAATTGCTTTTCTATCCTACGTCCTCCCTCTCCATTCCTGCCCAGAACTGGAGGTGAGTTGTGACTGCAGGGTCCACCTGACACCCTTTGCCAGCCTTTGGTTCTCTTTGAGAAGCAACTGGGCCCCCACTCAGCTACCCATCCTTGCTCAGCAAAGCATTAAAGCATATAGTTTCAATTTGGATGATGGACATCATAACCAAGGCTTTCCCTTCTTCCCAAAGCAGCCTGCATGTCTGCAATGCTCCGGATGCTTTGCCAGGAAGGAAAGCTGGTGCTTTTTTGGTGATTTTGAAGCTTTCATGAGGAAGGTTGGTAGTCAGAAAGGATTTGTGTCTTGTTAGAAGGTCACAGAAGATGAAGGGTTTCCCACCCGCATTTGCTTACCCAGGTCTCAAACATGTCTTCTGGGCGCAGCTTCCGCAAGGTAGCCCTGGAAAGAAGAAAGGACTTGCTTTGAGGATGTGGACAGCAGCCCACTGATGGGAAAAGGTCTCCTTGGCACGTTCGGTTGGTGGCATCAGCCTCATAAGTTAGCAGATTTTGAATGCAAGCTAAGGGGCACACGAGGTCAAATTAGCCTTTCATTTACAGTGATAAAACTCTGCCCTTGCCCCCACTACAGTCACAGCAGCTGTTAATTGTGTCTCTGGAGATGAGATGGCCCTCTGTGCTGGAATACTTTGGTGAATTACCCCCACACACTGCAGTTTGTTCCACCCTGTGGAGCTGAGCGCATGAGATGGTCCATTCAGTTTTTGAGCAAATGAAGTTTTGGATTGCAGTCCCTGGGCTATTCATACCCCTGCTTGCCTACTGGGCTTTGTTCTCTTCTTTTCCTAATTTTACTCGAGCATAATTCCACCATAAAAATCTTTCAAAATTCTGCTCAAACAGAGAAGACAGAATAACTCTGGAAGAAAATTTAAAACATAAGGTTAGCCAAAGCAAATTTTGGGGATAGTTCACAAAAAGCAAGAAAAACAGTAGCAAATGCTTATAACCATATCAGGAACAGGAAGCCTGTCCAAGAGTTTCTCAGGCTGCGAGGTGTCTGAGGTGTTAAAAGAGCACCTAAGGAATGTAAGGCCATAGCAGAAGAACAAAAATAATTCTTTGCATCTCTGCTCTCTGTAACACAGGATGGCTGTGTAGGTTGCCCCACCAGAGCAGGCCTTCTTAACAGACCAGGTCTAGGGAACTGTTGTAAGGACAAGTGTCAGTAGATGAGGTTTTAGAACAAATTGGTAAAATGAAGAGTAGTGAGCTGCCAAGACCAGATGGCAATTATCTATGAATTCCAACAGAAATCAAATATGAAACTGATGCTGTGCTATTAGAGGTGTGTAATCTGTCGGCTCAGTGTGCCTTACTGCCAGAAGCGTGGACGCAAGGAATGACAAATCACCTTTTTGAAGGTTCAAAAAGACGGGAAGGTGACTTCTGTGTGGGCAAGCTGGTAGAAACCATTAGCAAGAATAGAATTAATACGCATTTGAAGAAATACAAGAGGCTAAAAGACTATGTGACTTTTTAGAGGAATGTTGTTCTTCACTTGTCCACTAGAGTTCTTGGAGCAGGTCAACCAGTGGGTAAAGGTATTCTGATCAACACAGTTTACTGCATTTAAAGAATGATTTGGCAAACTCAGTTATTAGTGGCTATCAAAGAAATTAAGTCACAATGACACAAGACGGGAGGCCTTCCTGTGCATTAATGTTATTAGAAGATAGTAGATGAAAGGTAGAAATGAAAGGTCAGTTTTCACTATGGAGGGTATTAACCAGTTAAAATTCATAGTATATGCTTTGGCATGATCATATGCATAACATATTCTTACTTAGTCTGAAAAAAGGTAATGAATAGTGAGATATAAAAATGCTCATTGTACACAATTGGTCAGATAGTGAACACCAGCTGAAGAGCTGCAGAGGAATCTCCTCTGACTGAGTAGCTGTGTATATAGACAAAGAGAGAGTAATGCACGTGGGGAAAAAATCTGATTATACATGTGAAACAATGAGTTCTAAATTAGTTACAGTTAGGTATTGCTTCTCAGCAAGAAGGCCCAGGTCTAAGTGTGGATCCTTTTAGGAAAGCATCAGTTCTGAAGGCAAAAAGACAAAATGAATGCTAGAAATCTTGGGGAAATGACTAAAGATTATCATAGAGCATATTCTTATGGCAATGAACAACTCTGCCTTGCACCCCATACTGCCCACATGTGGGGTTCTGATGATCCCACGCCGGCACTGATAATGAGACAGGATGGAGGGAGAGATGGTGGAGCTTCCCTGAGCAGCACAGCAGGGAGCCCTTTTGAAGGGGTTGCTTAAGGTGTGCAAAAGTGGTTGGGTACTTGTGACTATAGGGAGCTTCTGCTAGTGATGTAGGATTAGATTCTCCTCCTTCTGAGTGTTGGAGAGATGTCAGAGCCTTTTCTCACCTTAGAAGGAAGATACTCCATAGTTTCTACCTGGAATAAAGTGAAAAAGTCTGCTGTGTAAGGGAAGGAGGAAAGTGTCCCTCATAGATCATCTTAGACCAATTTCTTCCAAGTAGTCTAAAAGGAACTAGTAGGCAGTAGAAGCTGCTGAAGTCTGATCATTATCTGATCATTAGTCTGATCTGACTAATTCTATTTTCAGCCTTTGGCTTAAGGTGCTTTACCAGCAGCAAGGTGAGAAGAAGCAGTATTAATTGTTGGGAACATATCACTATGACCCAAAAGTTTTTTTCCCGTCTCATGACAGCACCTTGGGATTTCACACATCTGATTTCACAAGACTTCTTTTAATTCCTTTCTGAGCCTTGGCTCTTACAAAATAGAAGACACATTCTCCCACCCCTATCAAGCTCAAGATAGCATCTTGAAATATGTAAGACACAGGGGGCTTCCACTGCAATTTTGTGCTGATGGAGAGCTTGCCTTATTACGTTAGCATTTATCTGACTGTGTTTAATCAGCCTCCTGATGCTGCTGCTTGACAGAAAGAACTGGTGAAAAAAAGATGGGAAAAGCTGTGATCAGGAAGTGCAGAAGGTCAGCAAAGTGACCTGAGAGGACATGGGAGATAGAAGACCCCTTCATATTTCAGAAGAAGCAGAGATCTGTTTCTGTCTTCTGAATTTGTATGAGACCAATCTCCAGTCTCTATCCCCAGCAATATATTTAACCCTGTGTGTGTGAGCAGAAATCTCCAGCTCAATCCTATTTCTGATCCCCTAACAGTATCCATGGCCCTGTTTTTACTCAACTCATTTCTTGTCTCTTAAATGCCTTCCAAGAGATGCAGGTGCAGGAGAAGCAGACACCTGATGTGACTATCCTGCACTGTATTTTTAAGGGTGTAAAAATACAGCACATCATAGGCATCTGTGACTATATATTTAAGTGTGCATTGACACAGGATCAAGCTTTCCAGTCACTTTCAGATTCCTGGGCTAAGTCCCTAAACAATTATGCCACACACCTGATTGCAAAAAGCATGGAGCATCCACAGTGCCCATTGACTTGATCAGAAATGGTAGGTCCTCAGCAACTTTCCAGATGGGGCCAGCAGAGCTGTACCTGAAAGGGCTTGCATTGTGCACCCACTTTTAGCAGAAGCATGGTGCCGTTCCTCTTAATCCATCATGGTTCCTCTTTGGTCTGAGCTCAAAGTCTGTGTACTACTCTGATGTCTATCTGACATCAGGAGAAGATTATAGTCATTAGTGAAGCTATTTTGGGGAAGGAGAAGACTGGACAGAATTTGGTGTTCACCTGACAGTCCAGGAAAAATAATTTTTCTACAAGCCTGAATAAAAGGTATGAATAAGCAGGGCAAGCTTATCACTCTACTGCCTGAAAGCTTCTCTACTAGTTAAAAGAGGACTACCCCAGGAGAAGGAAGGAAGTTGGGCTGTCCTAGCTCTATGTGCTGATTGGCTATAATCACAGTATAGCTGTTGGTATCTCAGGGATTAGGAGAAGATTCACCAAAATCTCAAACCTGGACCAGCAAACAGGCAAAAAGTGATAGTCATCTTCCCTTTTACTGAGATGGGCTGCTCAAGAGGGGTAAGCCTAGGATGGCAGACACCTTTACCCACTTCTCACGGCCAGGAACATCCTACACTCTACGTACCTTTTGTGCGCCTTCACAAATTCAACCAATTCCTCTTCTGTGTAAGGCTTATCCGGTATGTGAACAGGCTCATCCATAAATGGTTCATAGAAATCCACCTCGTTCATCTTCAGACCTAGTTTCTTGGCAACCTGTTGCAGCGGCAGAAGGTCACAGATGAGTGAGTCTGACTTGCCTCTTTGCCTGCCTCGGGTCTCCCCTGGTAGCAGAGCAGAGGCGGAGACACTCTATCTCACAGATTATTATTACATTATTGGAGCTAGCCATGAATGAATGAATCTTGTCTTGGTAAAGAAACGCTGATGCTTTCTACACTACTTGTCCTAAGCACTGGTCAGACCAAGACTAGAGACATGCACTCACGGACTCTGATGGGTCTGGTTCCAAATTCAAACCAGAAATATGCCCCTAACTGCAGAAATGACCTTTTATCTTGCAACAGAGTCAAACCCAAATGTGGGCACACACAGTACTAGTTACAAGAGTGTTCAAAATGAGAAACTGAAGACGGACATTAAATCCAAGACCATTTTGAGCTTCTTGGAAAATACCACGTAAATGGTAGAGTTGGAAGTTACGGATAGGGTAAGGCCATGTGATAAACCTGGTGTCCTTTTGCACTTTACAACTTTTGTGATCCATGCGTCTCTGTGACCCCTAGCCAAGCATCCCACATTTATTCCTCACGGACTAGTTTGCTGCATGTCTTCATGTTGTACACGGGGAGTCTAAGACAGGCCTGTCTCTTCCGTTTGAGATTTGAGGGTCTTCAACCACAAAGGAGATGAGACACAATGAGGCAAAAGGAACCTTATTCATATTTCTATATGCTAGCCTTGCTAAGTCTTCATCGTGACATGCCCGCTAGGACAGTCCAAGTCCTAGTCCAAGTCCATTTATACAGACACAGGAAAGCACTGATGGTTGGCTGGATGCCCACATCCAACCCAGCCAAACCTTCACATCCACAGTGTTTTAGGGAAGGTTGTTCTTAACTTCTTACTTCAGAACCTAAACCTTTGTAACTGGAAGCTGCTAAGTTGTGTGGAAAGGAGGCCGTGAGCTCTTACAGGGGAGTCCTTGCACACTTACCCCTTTGTCAAAGGTGGCAAAGAATTTGATGTAGGGCTGAAAGTGTTCAGCTGCCTCCTCAAATGCTTTGTAATCTGGAAGGAGAGAAGGGGAATGAAGAGAAGATTTCATGTACAGCTGGCTGGGCTTTGATTAGCACTAGGGAAGAACAAATATATTTGTTATCACAGAATATGACGATGATAGTGTTATATTTCTTTCACCCTTCCAGGCTTTACGAAGATGAACTATTTCATACAGAGCAAATAGGACAGACTTGGTGCTGCCACACAGGGCTCAGGAAAACTATAGATCCCAGAACTGGGGTCTCATATCTGTAGCCCTGAGGAGCAGGCCGAGCCTGCAGGTGAGGATTCTTGCAGCTACCTCTTGCACAAAACAATACTCAGGCTCAGACTGAGTCACATTAGTATTAATGATTGCTGGGCTTCCCTAAACATTCACCAAGCACAAAGCAATGTACTCCTCTAGCTGGTAGGGAGAAAGGAAGGACATACATTTTTGCTGTTAATTGACATAAGGCCTTCAGCTGGGATGGATACATGCCACCTGGCAGGAGCTCTTTATAAGGGGTCATTCTCTACCATTCTGGTTTAGAGCCACCAGGGAAATTGAGGAGATTGCTGCAGTGCTGAGGGCTCTTTGATACCCTCCTTGAACAGGTAGGAATGCTTTTCTTTTTGCTGATGAAGGCTGTCTTCATGTGGGTGTTAAGCCCTGTGGTGTGTGTGGTGCCAGGGCCTCTTGGTAAGCAGGTAGTGAGTGGGACTGGATGAGGAGCCTGCTGGGCCTTACCAGGGAAGGACTTTGGGGAAGGTTTCTCTAGAGTCCCTGAGCTATGTGTCCCTTGGAGTATGGGAGCAGTGCCTCTCCATGGGGTGCTGGCTCCTTGCCTCAGTTGCCCCTGGGCTCAGCAGGGACAAACAGTTCAGAGTCTCTGCCATGCTGCCCTGAAGTGTCTTGCTTACTGCTGTTTTCTTTTTGTTGTTTGCTTCCCAAGATGGTGTTGAATGTATGGCCCCCTCTCCCCTCCAACCCCCCCTTCTTGTTTTTTTTAAACACCTCCTGGGCTCCCTGCTTGTGAGAGGAGTGTGGCTCCCTTGAGGTGCTCTCTCAGCATTACTGTGGTCTCATGTGGTTTGGGGTGAGGTAGAGTTACTTCTTTGAGTAGAAGAGCCTGGATTATCACTCCCTTCTCTTGCCAGCAGACACTTTGCAGAAGGAATAGTGCTGTCAGCAGATGAATGAGTTCATGCTTAGCAGCAGCAGAAACTTCTCTGCAATCATCCCCCCTCATATTCCATCTCCTGAAAGTGACTTTGACATGGCCATGACCCACTATTTAGTGCTGCTCTGTTAATATTGATGACCAAGAATCAATCCCTTGTACCCCCCTGGTTCCCCTTCAAGACTTCAACCCCTATGAGAAAAACATTCATCTCACGTTCAGAGTCTTCTCCTTTGAAGTAGCCAATGAGTTTGATCTCTTCGTCAATTTGATCAAAGGCCTGGAGTTCCAGCTTGTTGTTTATGATCTCCACAGGGTCTTCCAGCAGCTGCCATGGGAAAAAATGTATTTGATAGTGTGGTGATTTGCAGTCCCACTCTGACTGGCAGGCATGTTACTAGTGATCTAAGTGCAGAGGAGGAGGTCATCCTGTTTCTCTGCTGCTAGCAACCCTACTTAATGCTCCCTGCCTTAAAACAGGAGTCACCCAAAGAAATGAGTCGCCTTCAGAAGGAGCTGTTAGGAGGCACACTGCATAGGCTGAAGTGTCAAGAGGGGAGTAGAGAGAGGCCTGGGTAGTCAAAAGGGGTGATGAATGACCTGCTGTGGTGAGATGAGAAGCAGTAGAAGATTGCTTTTGGAGAGGAAAAGGGGAGAATAGTTGAAGGGGGCTAGCACTAGGATTGTGGGTGATGGATATGTTTTTGAGTGTAACTTGCTGGAATAGGAAATTATAAAGCGGTATCTTCTGGAAAACAGTGTGGCAAATGACGTGCTAGAGGGTGGGCAAGTGATGTTGTGGAGCAGTGGAGAGTGTAGATAGGTGTCTTCCTGGTTGATCATCCTACATAACATGGGTTAAACCCATACTGTTGACTGAGCTACCTATTGATATTGATGAAGTATTTGGTTCAAATCAGTTATCTGCAGCTACAGCTTGTCTTGAGCACAAACTTCTTTTTTCCTTAGCTAGCTGAAGAGTAGGGGAATTGGTTTGGCTTTGCCCAGCAGTACTAGTGTAAATCAGATGTGATTTTACTAGGAAAAAAAATGCAAGCAACTCCCGTTAAACTTGTAGAGGATGAGTGGGTTTGTTTTTCTCAGATCAAACTGCCCAGGCACCACAGATGTTTGGGGTTTTTTTATTTATTTTTATTTCCCTGCTTTGCTGGGTATTTTCCTTTGTGAGTGGAAAACATGCAAACAGAAATTCTCACTTTCTTCCCTTGATTGCTTAACACAATTTATATATGGCACACTGCAAAGTGCAGTGAACCAAGCATCAGAAAAGGAGCTTACAAGTGATGCTCAGGTGTTTGGCTGTGTCTCTGCTGCTTTCTGCTGGATTGGGCATGGGAAACACCAAATCGGTGTATGCTTGTTCCAGCAGTGCCCTCTGGTGCCTGAGCCCTGGGAAATGGGGGATCTAAGCCCTGTGACTGCCCTGGATTGTGGAAACATCTACGGACAACAGTCCCTCCAAGGGCACTGGTGGGACTGATGTGAGGCTGAGATGCATGCGTGCTCTCTGCACCTTCTTTAAAAGCATGATATGAAATCACAGCCCAAATCATGGCCCTTGCAACAGGCACTTAACTTTCACTAATGCAGGTGACTGTCTAGGCTGAGGTCCTGTCAAACTGGGAAGCTAAGTCTGTCTCTCTGCTGCTTCCTATTCTAGAGAGAGACCTCCCCTAACTGTGTTAGGGTAATCAGTGCTCACAGAGAGACTCATTTCAAAGTGAAGTCAAACTCACAGGCCATGAAATTCTCTTGGCAGAGAATGTGCCTGAGGCTACAGCAAACTCCCTTTTTTTTTTTCTGTATTTTGCTGTTTCCAATGGAGAGTTACTGAGTTGTAGAACTCCTCTTTCTCTCAGTTCATCTACAGAGCCCAGATGATAAAAGGGCTCATTCTGAGCGCTTCAGGCTAACAAACCTCTCATAGAAATGGTCAAAATTCCCATCACAAAATGTAGACCTTGTATCTGGCCTCTTGTCTTCCCTAGGACTAGGATACAGAGGGAGAGAAGTGTAAAGAGTGGATGAGGGAAGCAATGTTCTTTTCTCCCTTTAGACGTAGGGAGGAATATGTAGTTGTGCCCATGCACAAAATGACTTAAGAGGGACAAGTCTAGAGCCATGCTCCCTTCCAAGTTAGGGTGCTGCAGTTCCATAAAATCACAGAGATGGCAGCAGTACACTGTCTTGTTTGTCTAGAAATGGGCAAATAAAACACAGAGCATAGGTCCCCTTCCTTCAAAGGTCCCTTTCCTTCAATGAATCAAGCTCTTATTAGATGAATTTGGTGGTGGGGGGATACTATTTCCTGAATGTTTGGGGGAAAATTGCATATATCAAAATCGGATGAATGATTTTGCAAGTTACGATGTGTTTGTATACCTGCTTGGTAACTGATGCGGGTGATTAGTCACTAATTATATGGGAATATTGTTTGTTCCCTGATGAAGCAACTGGGCACCTGGTAGATATGGAAATGCATAATATCAATAAGATAATAGTGGTTGGTGGCTTATAAAGGTGTTAGCATTCCTGAGAACTCTTATTCAGATAAGTTGGCAAAGTCATTTGTATGATGATGTGCTACAAACTGATATGGAGACGTAAATAAAGATAAGCTCTGTTTTCTACTAAGGTGAGTATTTACAAGGTCTTTTCTGGGAGTTTTTTTTTCTAGCTCTGGGCTTATTAGTGCTTACATCCAAGAGGAATTCCACTAAGACATCTGCAGACAGTTCCCCATCAAATTCAATCAATCGCTCCTCTTTAAAGACATAGAGACTTCCTTCTTCAACCAAGCCTGAAAGGAGGAGACAGGAAACATAATGTGGTCAACACATCACTAAAAATCATTGCTATTTTTATAATGGAACATCCTGCTTGTTGTTTTAGGAATGTGTCCTTGGAAAATACCATTGCCAGGTCACTGAGTCTGTTCGGTTATGAACAACCTGAGCAACTTCCTGACTAATATTTCAGGGCTTGATGGGCAGACCTCAACCAGAACTTGTGTTAATTTCTTCCCAAATGTTCAGAACTTCTCCTTTAGATCATGGTTAGATTTCAGTTGGAAGAATGCTATTCTAGGGACGTTTTTAGTTTGGCTATCCATATTGCAATAAATAATATTGGATTCTAACTGACATCCCAAATTTGCACAGGCTTTCATTTTAGGGAAAACAGAATCTGACGTAGGTCTAGATTTCAGGGTTGCACTCCCTGCCTAGAGAAGCCTGAACTAGGTGGGTATAGAAAGGACTGGAAAACTGAAGTGAGCTTTAAACTCTCTATGTCTTAGCTAGACTTAGAAAAAGGATTAGAAATCAGTGGTTGAGATGCCGAAGACATGGTCTAGAAGATCTGAATGACACTTCACTTGTCTGAGGACTGAATGCCACAACATCTTGGCAGAGGATCTAGTATCAGCAGTATCAAGCTCCTGCAGTGTGCAATAGCAGGACCATTATCCCTGGTCAATATGAGTGTGAGTTCGTTCTCTTTTGGAAAGGCAGAAAACCTTGGTTCTGGTTAAGTGTCCACCACCACACTTGTAGTATTTTTTGTGGTATTTTTATAATCTTTGTGCATTCAGTTATGCAGAAAGTGCCGGTCACTAGAATATAATTATGTTTGGAGGCATCATCAACCTTTCACTTTTATAGGAAGCTGCCTCTCTCTTCTGGGGAGCAAACCACAAAACTACTTTCTCTCTCCTGTCTCCAGCTGAGCTGTGGGGCAAAGGGCAGGGACTCCTGCTCCTCTTTGGCCAGGAGTCCCTGCACAAATGGCCTAGAAAGGGAGAGTCAAGGAGGATAGGAGTGGGAAGAAGGGAATAAATGGAAAGGGTTGGTAGTCAAGGCGGTGGGTTGAACAACTGGTTGTAGGCAAAGGGACACTTAGAGGGCTTATATGATGTTACTGTAGGCTTCAGTTCTGCATCACTGTCAGACCTATTTCTGTGCATAAAGAGTGCATTTACTCCAAGACATCTCAAAGTCTGTGCTTAGCAAGCTGTGAGCCTGTCATCTCTACAGAATGAATTGGCTTTTTTTTTTGAATAAGGTATTCTTAACACTCTCAACCAGGATGCCTTTTGCTGGAAGGGTCCCAGCTCACTCCTGCCTCCCACTTGATTTCCCACAGGTTAGAGTGCGGAAATTGTCAGTGTGTGATTGCCATCACCACCCTCTGCCCTTGGGACAGGTTTTTGACTGTCCTCTCTGGGGATGGCTGTTTGGTGTCATTCCAGTATTCTTTTCATGCTGTTCCAGAGTGTTTAAATGTGGCACTCACCTAACTTCTTGGCAAGCTTGGCATCCTTCTTGGAGTCCACCATCCCAAAGCCAATGCTCCGAGGTTCCAGGACCTGAGCTGCCAGCTGTGGAGGAACCCAGAGAACAGAGTCAGTGGTACAGACACTACAAGCATTTTTAAAGGACATCCAGCCCTGCTAGGCTTGCATGGCAAAAACAAGTGACCCGTATTCTGCTTATAGATAGCACTGATGGATGGACCATGTCACATGCTGCCTCCTTTGAGGTATGCTGCCTCCAGGTCAGAAGGGCTGGATCTTTTTCCACTGTTGCACCACAGGGTTGCATTGGAGTACCTTGGTTATACCAAGGAATGGGCATGGCTGACAAAGCCCTGTGTTCATTGACATAAAACCAAGAGCTATCTGGTGCCTCTAGCTCCACTTGGGCATTGTGACTGTTTTAGCTCAGCAATTGTTCAGACAGTAGTTGTTGGAAAGTGGAGGTGATGGTCCTGCAGCTTTAGTTGCAAACCACGAGCTGATGTTTTTTATGAAAAACATCAAAAAAAAGGCAAACAAAAGCACACCCTGAGCAAAGCTAAAGGGAGGGCCGCAGAGGTGCTTCTGGCCTTGCAAAAGTACCTGTGTTGCCAGACACCCTTCTCCACACCCATGCCTCTTTTTGGACTTGGATTTTTTCTGTCTCTTCTTTAATGCTTTTCTTTCTGTCTCAGGAAGGAAAACCAGGCCCAGTAGTGTTTAAATGCTCTGATTTGTGTTGACTTGAGATGTGGGGGGAGGAGGGATAGTGGCAGATGCTGTCTCCAGAACCGGCCAGAGAGTCATGTCATTTCAGGGAGTGGTGGAGATGAGTTGGAGAGTGATAACACAGTAATGTGTTCCCACCTGGATGTGACCCTGTGCCTCTAGATGTCCCTGCTGGAGCAGCGGGTTGGACTAGATGATCTCCCTTCCAACCTCAACCATTCTGGGATTCTGAGAATAACATAATTTAACACACATGAAACAGTCCCTTTTCTTATGAAATTGTTTTTAAAAAAATCCTGCCCAGGCTTCAGTCACCTGCCAATTCCTGGTCTTCTATTTTGCCAGATAGCTGAAGGAAATAATGCTGATCCAGTCACATTCCTGGCTATCTCCTTGTAACTTCTGAAACTCCTGTCCAATTTCCACCCTTTTTGACGAAGGGGCCTCTTGAAGCTATCATGTTCCTGCTTGTTTTGTGAAAATGGATATCTGAGGAAAGGAGAGACGCTCTGTAAGTGCCCTGCTGTGGGAATGGCACCTTCTCAGACCCTCGAAATTCCACACGGACCCCTCAGAAATGCTGCGGCCCCAGGAAACAGGCACCAAATGACTCCTCCTTGTGCCCTGCCACAAGAATGCTTGAGGCCCCCAAGGGTCACAGTGATGTATGGAGAGCACAGAGCAGCTGTGACTTCCTCTCCTCCTCTCATCTTCCTCTCCAGCTAGGAATGCCTCTGGTGCCACAGCCCTGCTCGCTGTCCTCCTTGGAGCCCCTGCTGTGGGTATGCCTGTGGGAGACCCATGGGGAATGGAAAGCAGGGTGCTGGGGATGGCAGAGGGACACTGTGAGACTGGGAAGATGGGATGCAGGCTGCCAGGGCAGCAGTGTCCCCATTAGGATGTAGCTCTTGTCTCGTGCCTTTGCTGGCTCTGGGTGACTTGAGGGAGGCAGAAGGAAGGCTGCAGCCAGTTTGTAGCAGGATTTATGAAGAATGCCTTCCTTCAGGCCCATTTCTGTGCTGCTTTCCTTCCCTACCTCTCCCACCCCAAGAAGCTGATTGAATGTCACCCAAGAGCTTGGTGCTGCTGCATCTGAGGATGGACAGCATCTTCTCCTCTATTACAAGTAGCCTTTGCCTGCACTGACCACTTGCAGGAGTGAGGGCAGACTGAAGGTACAGCCTCCTGCTACAAGTAATCTCAGTTTTGAAAACATGTCCACCAAATGCACATCCCAGGCCTGTACCTAAGCCCTCCTGAAAGATCTGTTCTCAACAAACTGTCACACTGTTACAGCTTTTTTGTGGAGGATGTCCGCTACAGTAATGTGTACCTAGACCTGCTCCAGTTTCCTTCACACCTTCATCAAGGAATAGCAAAACACAGAACTACTGTAATCTTAATTTCTCTGCTGCTACTGGGCCTGTTGCACTTAAGGGCTGTTGCACTTTGTACGCCTGTTGCATACAAAATTGCTTTTGTATGAGGAAAAGGGGTAGTATGTTTTATAAAGAACACAACACTGTTGGTTTTGTGAGTTTGCTTCCCCTCTCCCTCCTTTGGAGTAGAAGTGAGGTTCAATACTTAGGGTGCTTACTGGTTTACAGTGGATAGTATCAGAATGAAATATCAGTCTTTAGTTCTTCATCTTGCTACATTACAGCACTGATCTGTTTATTCTGGTTCCCATCTTCTGGTTCAGGCCATCGTGATCCATGTTGGGGCATCTAAGAGCAGGTGATATCTGATATTGCCGTGAAAAATGCAGACCTCCTGTGAACTTTCTAGACATATGCAAAGCAGGTGGTAGGTTGTTTCCTGTTCCACATTATGGGGATCTGTTTCTGCCTTTGTTGGGCCTGTGGGATTATCAGCTCTAGGGGACATTATCAGAAAATCCCTGCACCAAGGCAATTGTGTGGACCAGCAGCAGATGCCTCAGAGTCAATGCTTAAGTCTCTATGCTCTGTTATTAGAAGTTAAATATTGCAAGTCTAAGAGAAGGAGTTCAGCCTGTCTGTCACATAAATATTCTTGGTCTACCTACAAACTTACCAGCTACTTAGCTGCAGCTATGCAGCCACGTGCCAGCCAAGGCAGTATAAGCCCAGTCTATCTTGATTCCTGCAAATAGGCAAAGGGCTAGGATTTTCTGAGGATGTTTCAAGGATGTCAGAAATGTGCCTTGATCATTTGAGGCTGCAGCACCTGCTACAGACACATGGTTATGTGTGAACTGGGGGCAAGGGATGTTTTCAGGAGGGGAGGCTTTGACCAGGAGTTGATGCCATGCATGTAAGATGGCTCTTCAGCTGGGTATGAACTCAGATGCCATGCATGTAAGATGGCTCTTCAGCTGGGTATGAGCTCAGATGCCATGCATGTGCAGTTTTATAGGGAGATAGGATGAAAGCCTCATTGTGTGCACAGTGTGAGAGACTGGGAGTGTGCATTTCACTAGGGCTTGTGAGGTGAAAACGTGACATTAAGTCTTTTCTGTGTGGTGAGGTTTGTGTGACTGTATCTGGAGAGCCTTGTGGAGTGGCAGCTGGATCTGGTAATACTTCAGTGTGTGGATGAATTCTGGACAAACTTTAGAGGAGATGCATGTGTCTGAGCAGGAGTGTTCATAGATCTTCCTCTGAACAGGCTTATCCTAAGAAGAGAGATGACAGTGTTCTGCATCTATGAGAGTGTGTGTGTCCATGTGTCCATCTGAGCTGTGGGCTATGGAGGCAGTCTACCTTCTTTGGATGTTTCATGCTAATAACATAATGCAAGGCATGCAGGACAGTGTGTGCTCATCTGCAGCGCCCCGAGGGGAAATGTTTCTGCAACATGATACTCTCGGGAGCAATTTCTACTGTGGCAATGCCTGAGGGCTGGGAGCCTTGCAGGGTTTTGGTATTTACGGTGTTTTTTTAAGTGCCAGCCACCCAGAGGCTGCCCATTGCTGTTGCCCTTGTTTCCCAGTTGGGCAGGGGAATCTGACCAGTGCCTAGGTATGAAGCTGTTCCCATGAGCACATTTGAACCTCATTAAGCAGCAAGGTTTAGAGCATGCCAAAGGAACAGCAGCTTGGCTGGTTGCCTCCTGTTCATTACAGTATCAAGGATTTATATATCCCCTTACAGTATTTTCTGATTCCATAATGCCAGTGGGATTTGAATGTAGATAATGTTTCTAATCTTGACAATCCTTTTGGCTCAGGCTCTGAGCTCGGGTCCTGACAGAGGAGGCTGTAACATAAGAACACAACCCCTCCTCCTACCTTTAAATTCATATGCTTGAAGTCTTGGTCAGCCAGAGCCCTTGTCATTGTGATAGCCTCAACAAAAAGTAATTTAGTCTCAACAGCTGCTTATGGAGACAGAGGAGAGAAACTGCCTTGTGGAGGAACTGGAGCTAACTAGTGGTGCTGTGCTGCCCATGAGCTACAGAAGGGGTTCAGGCAGGCAGAGCTGGCTGGGAGCATAAGCAAAATGAACAGTCCCCCCATGAGCTCGCATCCCATGTGCACGTTGTGGCCTTCCTCATGTGTATGAAGTCTTTGTAATGCACCTTTTTAGCCTGATCAGTCTGTCCTGAGCAGGCTTGAGAATAGGAAGTCTGTGTTTGGGAGCACTCCTGCTTTCTCCCACTTCCATTAGTTAATAACCCTCCTTCAATTTGGGCCAGCACGAGGGAGCGCCTGGTCCTCTGGGAGCTGCGAGGTGCCAGCCGAAACTGAAGCTTCAGAGCCACCAAGTGCACGAATATCACCTCATCTCAGATGGTGCCAACAGTTACTGGAAATCTGAATAAAGAGAAAGGAAAGAAAACAACTCCCTGCCAAAACATCTCAGCTTCATAGCTGCTATAACTATCTGAAGTTAGGTTGGTGTCGGGGAGCGCTGAGGTGATTTGGTAAGGGTTGTTCTGAACTCTTAGGTTATATAGCATATAAAGTTTGACCCAATTAAAGGAAAATAAGGGTATTGTTCTGCCTATTTAGAAAATAAATTTAAAAAACATTGTGGTGGACCACCTGACTATGATTCTATTTGAGCTTCAGGGAACAGTGATTGTGCAAAATGTAGTATTTTATGCCCTTTGCCATTAAAAGGCAGAAAAATGTGGAGAGGGCAGAAAAAAAGTGTGGAGAGGGCTACAGCTCTGAAAGAACAAAATTCTAGCAATGCAAAGAAGAGCAGTGGGAATTGATATGGGAATGGCTGTGAAGTAATGCCTTGTTCTTTCTGCTTCTCATCTGTTCCTGCCCCACTGTCCTTTCTTCAAAGCTGCAGTCTATGCTGGTAGTCAGAATCTGACTGATACGATGATGATTGCACATTATATACTAAAGCACTAGAGACATTTTTATTATTTTCAGAAACAGCAGGAGGAGATGACAAGCTACAACATTTCAGCACAGGCTTTGAATCCTTATTCTACAGTTGGCCACCCTGTTGCTTGACAGCTGGGCAGCTTTTTGGAGTATGGAGCAGGATGTCTCTTTCCCAATGCCTTATTGTCTGCTGTGGCATCCCTTCATACCTCCCACCAGCAAAATTTCAGGTTCTTGTGAGATTCAGGCTTCTGAATTACTGGTCTTGAAGGGTTATGACAGTGAAAGAGAAGTGGCACAAGCCTACTGAGCAGCTGCTATTGGAGAAGCCACGCTGCTGGCAGTACAACCTGCAGAGAGCTACTTCATCTCACCTTCCTGCCCTTTTCCACCACCTGAGCTCACCAAGAGAGGCTGTTTATTGCTGAACCTGCCCTCTGAGGGCGTCGCTGCTCATCCAACTAAAAGGCAAGTCTCCAAATATGGAACACCCAAAGGTCACTTGCGTGGAGGCCCTGCAAAGGAGGTGCCTTTTGCAGGTACTGCTCCAAGAACGCTGCCGGAGGGCATTTACTGCTGTGCGGTGGCTGAGCCCCATAAGCCATCTGATGTGCTCTTTGGCTGCCTCCCCAAAGGTTTTGCATAGCCAGGGCTGTATTTTTATCTGCAGCAGCATCCCTAATTTTAGCGAACTGTGAGCCCGAGAGCAGCCAGCCTGGCCGTGAGATAACGGGGGCCAGTCCCTGCACTACCAGGAGCTCGCGGGGCCTGGGCCACCTGCTGCTGCTCCCTGCCAGGGCTTGCTGGCCCTGCTTCACAGCTCTGCTGCCGACCCAGCTGGGTGGCTTGGGCGCACGGGACCTCTTGGTGTGCGTGTGTGTGGGGCTGAGCACATCCTTCCCCCTGTTAGGTCCCCTTTTTACTGAGAATAGCAAAAGAAAGATTTCTCGAGAGGGTCCAGAGAAGAGCAACTAGGATGATTAAGGGAATGGAACATCTCTCGTACGAAGAGAGGCTGAGT
>JAVCKT010025300.1:0-16513 GCA_032273925.1 Rhynchotus rufescens | reverse complement strand
GAAGACCTCCAGAGAAGGAGACTCCACAGCCTCCCTGGGCAGCCTGTGCCAGGGCAATATTATCTTGACATTATAATGTCAAGTTAAGGGCAACATCCATTTTTCTGGGAATCTCTGGTGTCCAACCCATGCTTTTGACAGTGGCAGTCCAGCAGGCCAGGCTTTTGCCGTGGGCAAGACTTGGAGGACGTTTTTGCTATTTTAACAAAGGAATGGCTTACTGGGGCTTGAGCACGTGCTTTTCTTAAGTCTCTCACAGGCCTGAAGCTCATCAGGTCAGGCCTGCATGGTGTCAGGCTGTGCTAAATTGTTCCAAAAGCTGAGGTATGGCTTCCAGGGGAAATATCATTTTTCCTCACCCTGCTTTTTGTAGTTTGTTTGTCAAAGTCCTTAAATATGTGCTTAGTTTTACTGATTGGTTGTCTAGCTTTTAGACTGCTTTCCTAAGGAAATGAGGTCCTTGTTATTTCGTGAGCCCTTTCTCTTGTCTGTCTGTTACCTTGCCTAATAATTTTTCAAGGTATTGGCCCATTTTGGCAGAATCTTAGAGGCTGGAGTTTCAAATATAATTAAGTTCTTGCAAGATTCATGAACGGCTGGAACTTGCAAAGGAAGAGATTAAAGTGCTCTGGTTGGAAGAAATGTTGCTACAGGGGCTCAACCCTTGTTAGACACCAGAGAACCCTCATAAGAGATTCTCATGGTTTCGTAGTTGTGGGAGAAGCCCACGTGTGTGCTTGTTATGGATTGTGAGTTGCACACATTTCAGGGGAAGTTTTGCCTCATGGTCAAGGGATAACTTTCCGTGACATGGAGGAGTATTTTTCCTAGTGTATTTCCCCTTTCTTAGGTACTTTGTAGCTGTAGCTTTTCTCACATGAGGAGGTCTAAACCAGTTGCTGGTTCTGCAGCTAACTGTCAGGCACTGCAGGGGCTTGTCCTTGCCTCTGCAACATGCCACACCATCTACTATCTGAACGTATCTACGAGTTTCTACTAGCAAATTGGCAGAAACTCATTTTTTGGTGTCTGTTTCTTGAAGCTTTTGATCTTCTATATTTATAATCAAATTATTTATAATTATTTATAATAATTATAATGTCTTGGGATGTATGTGGAAGAAATTGAAAGGGTGGACTATTTGGGGGCTTTCTAGACTTAAAATCCATTAATTTCATTCCTCTGTGTCTGCAGTCACTCACATTCATCAAGAGAGGGGCTATGAAAACCCTCCATGACCCAGTTCAGATCTTTGCCTTGTTCCATACCTGACTGGGTTTTGGTTGAAGGTTCTCTCTTATTCCTCAAGAGGGAGGGCGATGCCACTTCATGGAAGGGAAACTAAGAACATAATGTTTACCAGGCAGTGGAATCAACATATCTTGTTGTGTGTCAGCAGGGAACTTCTCTTTACAGTAAGATGGGAAAATATTAAGTGCTCCAGAAAGGCCTTTTGCTACAGTCAACTGCTAAGGCTGGGAGAACCCCAAGTCAATCAGCAGGGAATATCAAGAACTTGTGTGCTTGCATCCTAGACATCTTATTTCAAGCTCAAAGGACCCTCCTTAATTGAGCATTCAAGCTACTCAACTCTTTCCTGAAAATAGACATGTAAGGTATTCCTGAGTGAGGGGCACCAGCCAACTTTTTCCAAATGAGTCTGAAAGGACCTTGTTACTACTCTACCTACCTATTAGTTAAGTATTAAAATATTTGCTGAAATTATGGGAGACCCATGTGTGGTTCCTGCCCTCCCCTGAGGAGATTGATCCAATGTGTTTTATCTCCCAGGTGAGTGACTTTTCACCTCAGCTACAGAGCCACTGTAGCCATTTCTTTCCTTCTGCCTGGTCTGGTGAATGTGTATGAGGTCACATAGCTGGATGAGCTCCAGCTGGAGAGGTGAGAGTGATCCTCACTGCATAATAATGTTGTTACAGCTTCGTGGTCAAGCTGCCTCCTGGGAGATGAGTCTTTGTACTTCATGAGAAGGATTCCATTAAAACCTGCTGTGTCCACATCTGAGTGCTCTGATGGCTGAGTTAACCCAGAAATTGGCAGCTCCAGAACCTTTCTGAATTGTCTCAGGATTTTGTTTTTAGTGGCTTTTGAGACCCTTTTCCAATCCAATTCCCTTGAGCGACAGAGGCAAAGCAGTGCAGTCTACAGACTCTTGTGTTTGGGCTGTGAATTTGCTGTTGTGGTTCCCAATCCAAGGAAGGCTGTGAAACCCTTGGACATGCCCTAAATCAACATTGCAAGTGCTTGGGAAATTTTGAGGCTAAATCCACAAGTGCCAGTAGGTGTATGCCATGGTCGGCTGGCATTACTGAGTTGGAACATTACAATTACATAAAATTTGCTGTGATTCTAATTCCTAATCTCCTTCCCAAGGTCATGTAAGAAGAGAGACATTTGGAAACTGTCTCCAGAGTCCTAGCTAATGTATTCACTATAGAATCAAACTCTACAAACAAAAGCATTAACTCATATTGTACTGGAGTTATAGCACCCTTGATATGGTTAATTGTTAGCACGGGTATATTTGCTGTGAGTAAAATCTATAGGACACAACATGCCTGGCTCTGTCAAGTTTCTATAAATATGTAATTAGTAACTGCCTGCCATCTATGTAGCACAAAATAACTAGCATATTAAATAACAGTGCAATTATACTACCAAGCATAAACATTTCGACTAGAGTTATCTTTCATTTCTGTGCCAATGCTTGTTGGTCACTTACCTGGAGCAATTAACTATTTCCTGACAAGTGAATAAAATCTGGTTATTTCTCAACTCTTTCTTGTTGTTAACCTTAGTTGGCATCAGGCTTTTCTAAATCCTAACCCTAAATAAGTATATTTTAATTCACAGTTGCTGTTCTCATAGGGGAAGGACTGTACTGTGCCTCTGATTCAGAAAACAAGTTTGTATTTCTTTTGTAGCTTTCTCTTCCGAGTCCAAGTTCCATATTTTCCTTTTTAAGTTAAGAAGAAATGTTCCTTGAGCATTTGGTAGGAAATGGACCCTTAACCCAGGCTTTCTGGTGTGTGTGTGAGCACACCTGCTACGCTGTAAGAAAGAATGCTATGAATCTACTTTGTAGTTTTTTTCCTGTGATTTATTTTACTGAGGATTACTTAATCATTCTTACACCAAAAAATAAATATCATTCTCTGGCACCAAAGTGAATGATTGCGTTAATGAACAGTTACAGCCTGATTGCAAGTAGACAATTAAGTGCTAGGAGGTTTTTAAAAAAAAGGGAGGTATTTAGTGCTGCAGTAACTGGGACCTTTTGAGAAGGTAAGGTAGGATGTCCCATTGAAGCACAGTTGAGTAAGGGTTTCTTGACTGATTGCTCCTAGTGTGATATAAAGTGGTACTGAACTCAAATTACAAGGAAGGAACTGTCTTAGAATGAGGAGGGATCTAAAAATTTCAAGCTCTAAAACCAAACCTGTGGAGATTTAGAAAAGCTTGGCTGAGCTGAGTTCATGTTTCTGCAATTTAAAGGTTATTTGGTTTTGTATGGGATTCTGACTTACGATGCAGAGGGACTTTCTTCCTACAAACAACTCGGAACAGAACAGTGATGGCCTTTTCCTTGGGCTTTGCAGAACCCAGTGGCTATCTCAAATTCAGGTTACATAGCCAAACCTTTGGGTGCCCTCCTGCATGCTCCTTGGGCTGTCCTTCCCATGGCTCCTTTCCACAGCTCCAAAGGACACCGGTACTGACCCCAGCTGAGACATGCATTGCTGCTTACCTCCAGAACCATCTCTGTCATCTGGAACTGCTTCTGGGAGACCTTGTCAGAGCTCACAGGCTCATGGAAGAGCAGGCAGAGCATGTCATACTTCTTCAGAGCCTGCTTGTAGTTCTTCTCGTTCAGGTCGATCACCCGGTCTTTCCCATCGTAAGTGGGGAAATGTAGTCCCTCTTCTGCCTTGCAGCAGAAAAGCAGGCAAAAACCTGCCAGAATCCAGAAAGTTGCCTTCATAGGGAAACCTCTGGAGTGGAGTGGGAGGCAGGTGAAGGTCTCTTCTTTATTTGGAAAAAAGAAAAAAAGAGGGAGACCAAAGACGCTGGGTGAAGCTTGAACTGAGTTTCTTCTCTCTTCCTAATGATCAGTTCAAACTCTCCAAGGCTGGTGGGAAGCAGCGAACTTGGCAGTGCTGGGCTCAAAACAAAGAGACAGACAGGAGAAGCTGTCAGGCCAAGCCCCGGATACCTTACATAGCTGTGTCCGGCTCCCGTGTCATTAGGAACTCCATTTTTAGGAAGCAGTTGTTTCAGGCTAAAAATAAACCCTGCAATGAATAAAAAGGACAGATATGACACTATTGAGGGACTTGCTGGCACTCTGCAGCATCGGAGTGAGAGGCAGCGAGCAAGAGGCAGCAAGCGAGTGGAAGATGTTGATGCTGGGAATATACAGGCAGATTTTTTGAAAGGATGGGCCTCATTTGTAAAGAGAACTACGGCACAGTTTGCCCTACTAGCAGTGAACAAAAATAGAAGATATTTCCTGTGTTGTATAATAAGGGTGTTTTTATAACCACTTGGGCATCACAGTGATTAAGCTTGGATAACATCTTGGATTAAGTGTTTTAAGAGATTGCACCACTAGAGGCAAAGTCACATTTCTTCAGGCAGCAAAGGACATGAGAGCCCATGGGACACCCTCCTCCTCATCTTGGGGCTTTATCCAGAACTGATTGCTTAAATTTAAGTCATTTTCTGAAGCACTCTCTCTGCTTGCAGGCTAGCTGTAACTTCAAAGCAGCTGGAAGTTTATATTGCAAAAACCCATGCCCAGAGCATTTAACAAGCCCTAAACTTTACGAGGAAGTAGTTAAAGCCTTATTGTGCCTCCTCCTGCTTCCACTGGAGCTCAGCTCTAGTTACCTGTTTTCTTCCTCACGTATATCAAGACACTGAGGGAGAACGGTTTGATGGCAGTCTTGTGCCTTCCTCTCCTCAGATGTGGGTGTCACCACTGCCCATGACTGGCAGCAAGGGGAATATGGAAGCCGCCTGGCTGGCTTCCAGGTCAGTGCCAACACCAGCAAGGGCAGAGGGAGTGACAGTGATCTGTCACTACAGAAAGTACTCTGAGGAGCTGGCAAAGCATGGTTGACAAGGGCATGGGTGTCCCTCATGCTGAAATGAGGCACAGACATACGAGTTTTCTAGGCCTCTTCCTGGTGCACTCTCTTGCCTGTTGCTCCACAAGAGCTTTGCGCTTTCCCCTCTGAAAAAGAAATGATTTCTCTTGGTGCCTTCAGCCCTTACACCATCCAGCTCTTCCTGCTAACTCTATGGCTGGGGGATTCCTTTATCTGTTTAGGGGGAGCAGGAAAAAGTGAGCACTACTGAGCCATTAGAGCTCTCTTCTGGGTGATGGAGGAGCTCACATTCCTCTTAGCTTCCACTTTGAATGTGAGCAGCCCGCAATGTGCTGACAAACTCAGTGCAAAAAATTCAACACCTGACTTGCTTTCAAAGCCCCCTCACAAATTCTGGCCATGCTTTTCATGGGCTTAACATATTTGTGTGACTTGATGTCCTAAAGATGAAGCTTGAGGAAGCTGAGGCACCCTTTAGGAATGGTTATTTTTAGAGGAGATGGGAGGAGGATAAATCTGATTTGTTCTAGTGGGAACTGCAAGACTTGTGTTACAGTGGGCGACAATGCTCAGATAAACTCTTGATGAATGCTATGCTGTAAAACATGGAAATGACATTGTGCAATGATCAGGTATACATCATTTTGCTTATCTTTGAAAAACTTAATGGATATTCAGATGCAGAAATAAGCTTCCACTGGCATCACAGTGTTGGAAAGCAGGCACACATCAGGCAGTGCTTTAAAATGAAGCCTTCACAGCTGCTTCAGAATCAAATTCCTAGGCTCTTGCCCTCCTCTTATTTTTGTAGATTTTTTTAGTAATTGCTCCACTTTCATATCAATTAAGCTATTTTTATCTACCTTAAAATAGACATAATCCATTTTTCATTTTCTCCCTTTTGCTATCGGGGAAAAAAAGGCAGCAGAAGATTTTATTTTTTTATTGAAAAGAAGTGTTGATTTGTCCTCAAATGAACCCAGCTCTAGACCATTACTTTTATCTCTCTATGCCATGAGTAGTGAAGATCTCTCACTGTTAGGTTTCACCTATGCCCTGACAAGAATTTGTCTAGCAGAATGACACTGGATGTCATGGTCATCAGAGTCCATCTCTTTGGTCAGAACCTCAGTGAGACTGCTCATGCTGATGCCAGTGGAAGTTTTTCTGCAGTCTTTTAGCTGTATTCAGCTGAAATTCAGGGTACTTTGTTCCCTAGTTAGAAGTGTCTTGCATGTTTGTAAGCTTCCCAGGAGGTAGAGTTTACATGTTTGACTAGAAAGGAGAATCAGGATGAAATTCCTCAAAATCTGGACAATGGTCTCAATCACCTTACATTGCATAAGAATTAAAAAATTATCTTTGATCCATTAATTAATTTTGCTTCTGATCTGCTTAATCAAAGCAGATGTTCTCCATGTAATCTTGCAGATACATATCTGAATAGAAATCCCAATTCATGTGTTTCGCGATGTTTAGAACAGAAGTACTTCAGTCTGATACACTGTTCCTTATTTGCCCAGAAGCCTATAGGATGCTAACAGCAGAGTACAGGCTGAAACACTTAAGGGCTTTGACAGGATATTTTGATTATTGTCTTCTCTGACTACTGAGATGCAAAAGCAGCATTCTGAATCATGCTCAACTCAGTCCCAAAAACTAAACCATTTGGGACTTTAAAGATGTTCCTTTGAGTTCAGATAGTGTTTTAGAATGGGAGTTTGGGGATGGATTTGGTTGTTGAAGGCCCATTTCTGTCAGACACTGCCATAATGTTTCTCTGTATGCTAGATCCTCCCTTGCAAGGTGGGAGTACTAGCAGTTCCACGTGAATGGGGAGGATGAAGTGGGACATAGAGCAGTACTGCACAGTCATGGATTATCATTTATGAGACCATTACAAATATTTCATGCTATCCTTCTGCATAGTCCAAGACTTTCATGTGCCCACAGCCTCCAGTGCTTACGGAGCACTGTAAAGGTGACATTAGCTTGTGTCTTGTGACACTTGCCTCGCAGGTCAGATGGCTCATCCTCTGGCAAAGCTCAGATACCGGTTGACTGCAAATCTCAACCTCCTGAATCCTTAACCAAAACACTTCAGTCATTTGATTACTACATTTCTTAGTCAGCCCCCCCAGAGCCATCTGGTAGTTGTCCTAGTAAAAGAGATGAAGGAAGAGGCAACTCAGTGAGAAACTTGATATGGGCTTTATTCACTGTGCTAGCTTTTTGGTAGGTATATTCACTAAGAAAAATCTTGTCTTCATGGAACTTCATTGGAGAACTTTCCTGAGATTTTAGATTTTTAGTTTTTTAAATTTTTAGTTTTTTTCTGAGGCAGTTTTATTTTATTTCTTTATTTTTCATGATAGTTAGCAAGTACTAGTTATAGAACAGGAATGTTTAAAACAGGACAGTCTCAGCCCTTCATTCAGTCTTGCAGAAATATAGGATGCCTGATGGGGAAGTAGAATAAATAATAATCTGCTTGATGTTTTTCCTACTTATGTTAGAAATTGGAGTGATCCACAGGCTGCTCTTCCCTCCTTGCTGCTCCAGTCACACTCTGCGCTGCAATTCTCACCTTCCTTGTCCTCTTTAGCCTGTGCAAAGAAAGTCCCTAGCTACTCCTGATCCAAATGCTTTGGTGAGCCTTTTTCCATGGCTCTAGGATTTAAGGTTCTGCTTATGCTAATCTCTTTTCAAGCTTCTAAGACCTTGCATGTTTTGCAAGATAGGAATATTCAGGAAATATGCCTTTTTACCAGTGGCTGGACTCATTACCAGGACTCTAGCTTGCCAAGCAAGGTCACAGTTTGTAATAAGCTGCAAAGTATGCTGTGGGCAGAGAAACAGGGAGCCTTTCTGAGGACAGTGAGATTCATTATCGTCTCAGAGCAAGTTCTGCATTGTGAGAACCTCCTTCTCCCTCCATTCCCTTCAACCCTACTGAAAGGTGACAAGCCCTTCATGGTGCTCTACACTGCCTGCACACTGATGTACTCAAAAGGCAGAAAACCGGATGGATCATTTGCATTCCTTCCTTTTTTTCCCCTCCTGTTTTAAATTGCCAGAGATTTTTTTTCAAATAGTAACTGATGACACTTCATGTATTTTCAGTGAGGCATTCTGGGACCTATTATGTGATGAGAAGATGCTGTATTCCCTCCTATTTTTGATATGCAGATGCATTTTTGGATGAGAAAATGCTGTGCAGACAAAAGCACTTATACAAAATTATATAGAAATTCTGAAGGGAAGGTCAGGAAGATGACACGGGAGTTCTGGCTCATACTGAGCCGCATGAGGTCGCTACTTATTGACATTTCAGAGTAGTTGGGTCTCTGAGACCTTTTGTCCCCCAGAGGGAAGTTGCTCTGTGCCCCTTCCTAGGGATTGTTGTACTTCTCTGTCTTTGAGAGCTGGTTTCGGATGAGCATCGTTTATACAGATCAGAAAATAGTTTAGGTGGCCTGCTCAAAGCTGGGGCTGATCCCAGAAGGATTTGGATCATTATCTCGTAATGGGGTTGTAACTCTCGTAGAGCAAGATGGGTTTTAGCTCAGATACGAGCACTTGTGGCTGTGCTGATCCAATTAAGCAGTGATTTTTTTTTCAGATCCACAGGAAGGCAGACTTCCCCTGTGATTTATCTTTCTCCACTGCCCCTCTTCCTTCTCCTTCCTTTGAACTTCTTTCAAGGAGCTTAGGCACTAGGTTGCTAGAGGTTGGTGCTGGAGGCAGGCCGAGAGTGTAGGCCAGGCCCAGGCTCCTGCAGAGTTTGGTGTGTCAGGGAGCTGGTGGAGGGGAAGCAACAGCTGCTGGCGACAGTTTCAGCGGAGCTTGTTCAGAAATCTGGCTGCGCACGGGACCGTGAGAGATGCTGAGAGCTGAGCTCTTGGGGCTTTGCTGCACAACCCAAGTGCTCAAGAGCCAAGCTCTGAATCTGCCTGGAATCTAGGCCCAAGGCCTAGATTTCATATACCCCTGAGAGCAAGGCTGTGGAAGGATTTATGTTGCGCTCTGGCCCAAGAACCCCAGGAAACCTCTAAAACCGGCTGGGGCCAGACCCAATCAAAAAAGCCACATGGCTTAATATGTAGCCAGTCTAGATATTTTCTGCTGGTTCTGTCATATTTTGGAGGAGGGAGAATCACTGCACTCCCGGCTGGTTCTATTCCCAGCTCTTGTCAGAAGAGCAGGAGGTGGCAGTGAGGTGAGTTAATGCACATGTTCACTACTAGCACTGCTTCAACCAGAGTCTAAAATGCTGACCCTGCAGTGCTGAGCTAGCCTGGTCTGGGATGCCATTCTCACCTTGAGTTTCTCCATGTTCCCTCAGCCACAGAAGTGCCAATGTATTTAACACATTTCTGATGATCCGATGGGACAGGGAGGGTTTTAATTTAGCTGTGTGGATTTTTCAGCTGCTGACAGAGCAGCGCCCAGCAGATTCACACCTGTTGTGCTGCAGTTGCAGCTCTGCTCTCCTCTGCTCCTCAGCTTCCACCCCGCTGTGCTGCCTTCTAAAACCAGCCTCCCTCTTTCCTGGAGCTGCCCAGGGCCGTGACGTCTGCCAGGGTTTGCTGGGTGCAGCTGGCAGGGTCAAGGAAGCGTTGGAGTGATCTCACTGTGTCACCAGGAATTTCATTCCTTTTGGATGATGAGCTGGCCGAGCATAGCCTTCCTTTTCGTTTGGTAAGGGGACGGAAAGGGTTTGCTGCCCTTGGGTTTCTGCTGTGTTTTGACTTCTTCTCTAACTGGATTTTGTGCTTTCTGAGGTAGTCTTGATTTTCTCACTAAGTCTTTTGGCACCTATTGGGGCATACATAGTTTAGCATGAAGAGCTTTCCAGTTTTACTGATTTGTAGGCAGGGCTTTATGCAGTAAGGTCTCTGGCCTGAAACAAATGCAAGCTTTTTTTTTTTTTTTTGTGAGGCATTATTTTTCTTTCAAATTCTTCTATATGAATAAGCCCTCCTGGCAGCAAACCCACCAATGATATTGGTAGGATATAGTTACACAACATTTCCAGGGATTCAGAAGTAATGACTCTGGTATCCCCTTCCCTCAGATCAGTAAGTCAGCCTAGAAATCGGGAGATCTGAGAAGTGTCTAGCTTAGGATTTTTTTTCTTTCTTTTTCCGTCAGGGCAATTCTGGGATTCCTTTGCTCAAACCTTTCTCTCCAGCAACAGAAGATGGAGAAAAGCTTCTGTTTCAAACGGAAGCTGAAATGCTTGAGCGGTAGCATGAATCCTGTAGCCAGGAGTAACACTTGTGTGTTGAAGTATCTTGAAGTAACACAGGTGATACAGGTGTTTAACACAAGTAACACAGGTGTGTACTGTCTCTTACATGCTTTGAGTTTCATCATTTTGATGCAAGGGTGAAGCCAATAGTCACAGTGCTCACTCTGCCAGCAGGTTATTGTGCAGGTACAGAAACCCAGGCAGGATATAGAGCCCCTTGAAAGGACAAAATACCTGAGTCCACCATGGAGACAGAGGCTGAGAGGACCCATGGTGTGTGTCTGTCTGTCCAGCTCCCTTGCTTCCCTTTGTAGGACCTGGGAACTGACCGCATCACTTCTCCACTGCTCTGGCAGTGCCTGCACGGTGGATGAGATAGGGGCCTTGGCAGGTATCCTAGTCACAACTCGATCACAGGAGTCCAGCTCCCTGCTGAGCTGCCGCTCTCTGACAGGGCAGACAGGAGGGGGGAGCATGAAAAGGATGAGAGGGTGCTCCTGTTGGACCCCAAGTCTGGCTGACTGCAGATCTTGCTGCAGACTGTGCCATGCAGACAGTGTAGTTACTGCTAGCTGTTGGCCCGCACCACTCAGGACTTAGTATGCAAGAAACCTGTGTAGATGTTTCCTGTTCTGCTGCCTTGTAGCTTGATGTGCTTCAAATGCTTGGAGGGCTGTTCCCTACCACCTCCTGCCTGGCTGCCTGGCCTGTTGGCCCTGTCTCTTGTTGGAGGCTGGAAAGTGGGTGGCACTTTGCAGGGCTGAATGCTCCATGGAGTTCTGCTAGGAGGAAGAGACCCCAGCAGCAGCTCCCTGCCCCAGCCTTCCCCTTGACACTGAGAGAAACCAAAAGCAAGAGGTCAGACAGCTAGTGCTTCCAGGAGAGAAGGCACTAACTGTGTCTCTTCTGATGAATCCTCTTATCTTAGGAAGATGTTGTGTTGGAGCATGGCTTTGCTTTTTCTTCTAACCAGAGGTCTCCTGCTAAGCAGCGCCTGGCTGCACTCCTGAGCTGCAGCCTTCACTGTGGCATCCACAGCAGTTGATGTGTATTTTTAATGCTTGCCTTCCCGGTGGTGTGCCAGCGAGCAGAGGTCAGCTATCTGCTGGGCACAGGGGAGTCATTGCCCATGCGGCACAGGGTGTTCTGCTGGTTTCCATCCCCAGGTGCCAAGGACCTTCCCTCTGTCAGCAGATCTGCTTAGAAAATTCTGTGGCAGAGGTATGACAGAGTAGGCCAGTAGGGAAAGGGCAACAGGTCAAAAGGAGTGCACAGGAGAGCAGCTCTTTGGCTTCTGCATGAAGCTCTGTGAGGTGTGTGGCTCCTGGTAGCACAGGGAAGGTGTGAGCCACCATATCCCATCCCTCTTGGAAACAGTTTATCTGCAGGCAGGACAAGGGATTTCTCCTTCAGGTGCAATTCTGATAAGGATGATCTCAACCTGGGACCTCTCTCCCGTGGATATAGCTGAACTCTTCTCTAAGTTCATCAACCATGGCTTCGGACTTGAGAGTACAGTTGCTGGCTGTACTATACGGTACCCTCCAAGCACTGAAGAGGATATTAGACCACTGGATGCCAACCTGTGGCCAATGTTCCAATATTCCTTATGGTTTGACAGGAATGGCAAGTTATGACATAGCTCCCAACATGTTCCTTATTGTGTGCTGTAGCCTGGGGGGTTAGTGAAGGCTGGGGACCTTTGAGTTAAGATATTCCAATGGGCAGGAGATACAGGTGAGGTTAGAGGGGGAAAATGGATCTTAGATTACCCTCAGATGGTGGTTCCTCAGTCTCTTAGCTCTCACAGCATACATAGTATCATGGGATCAGGGCTGCAAACTGCGCTCTTCCAGCTCTCTCTGGAGCTGTGAATTGTGGCTGTGTCGATCATCTTCTCAGGGAGGGCTGAGAAGCCCAACTAAGTTCCTGTGGAGCTCCCCAGATTGGCACATGTGGATATCCAGGGCAGCAATGAAGTAATCTGATCTGGAGTTAGTGTCAGTCAGTGGAGTTAGACAAATGTCATATGTGAAAAGAGGATTTAAAATGAGCTACTGTAAGAGTCTGTTCTCAGTTCTGACCACCCAGTGGGGAGGAAAGAGAAGCAATTTAATAAATATAAGGAATCCTCATTCTTTCTCAAAATAAGCAATACTTAGTCAAGCTCTTTCTTGTCTAATTTTCAGGTCTATTTCAATTGATACAGAGAAAAAGATCCCAGTGGGGTTGAAAGAGCTTTTCTAGTCCTCATCCTCACACTATGTGGGATATTTTGACAAAGATGTAAGTGCCTGGTTTGCTATCAGGGCTACTGATCTTCACAAGACTAGCCTTCAGTATCTACATGTCTGCATAAGGTCTGAAAAGCTGCTGATTACTTCTGATAAATATCAGGGCAGACTTTCAGTCCTTGTCCAGACATGTAAATACTAAAGGCTAGTCTTGTGAAGACGCAAGACTTTTATCTATTTGCTGTTTTCTGATAATCTGGACAAAGAGTAAGCGCAGATAAGCAAAAATTTAAACAGCTAAATGAATCATCTGATTCAATGGTGCATTTAATATACATTGAATCTACTGAAGACCCTGCTTAAGTCCTCTTGACTTCAAAGCATTGTGAGCATGCATATAAGAGTGTGTCTGGATGGGATCATGTACCTCTGTGGTGTGAACTTGGAAGACTGCATATGCTAAAAACAGGAGACCAACTGAAAATTGCTTCAGGCAGATCCTCAATAACATTAACTGAAGTGCTAGGTGAAAAATATCCAGCCAAAACACTTAACTGATGGAAATCACAGATCCTGTGACATAAGGGATTCTATAACTGCAGTTTAATTTGACAAAATTCAGATAAATCAGTCAAAATATTTCCAAATGCAACATTTTTATTTTCATTCAAAATTTCCTTCCTATACTTAAACTGTTTCTCAGATGGTAGCTGAGAGACCACTGCTTGAAAACCAGGCCCTAAAACGTTCTAGAGGCTAAACTAGATCAGAGCAACAAGGTCCTTCAAGATTTCTCTAGATAGAGATTGTCAAAGCATACAATGGAATTAAGAAAATGAGTTTGTAGTCTCTTTTCTATTTGTAAATAACTGATTTATGATATGTAGGGTATGCTATTCAAAAGTGTACCTCCAATCAACAGCAGGTTTCACAAAAGCTGCTTCAGCTGTAAACGTATCAGCAGCTCCTAATTAATGCAATTCATTCTGGAATACCTTTTTGTAGCTGATCAAGGCTGTATCTTCTTACAGATTGGTGCCCACTTGCAGAGATTTAAATTAGGACCAGAAGTCTGAAGCCTCAAAGTGACTCTGCTTCAGCTCAGGGTTGGTGGAAGGCTGAGAGGAGCAGCTGGAGGGAAACCAGGTTGTCAAACTGAGCTGAAGCCCCTTCACCATCTGTGTGGTGAGACAGAGCACTCTGCATCACCTGTGTGATGATGCACCTGCCACAGCTGCCCCAAAGCTTCTGAGCAGTGGAGGCAAAATCACGAAGGATGAGTCCAAAACAAGTTGTGCTAGGCTCTGGATGGCGGAGAGTCAGTGGAGTGGTGACTGACACTGCTGTGGGGCCCCCCACTGCAGTAACCACTGTCCCCCAGAAGCATGGCCAGCCAGGGTGTGTATGGCTAGGGTGACAGGGGACTCATCTCTCCATCTCTTCCAGTGCAGGCAGGTGAGGGGACAACCCTGTCCTCTGAGGATGCCGTGCCCAACCTCGCCATACCCAGCTTCTCCCTAAAGTGACCCTTAGAGTCTGCTGCCCTCTGAAGCAGGCATACAGCAAACAGTCATCTCTCTCTTTTTTTAGGTTCCCGGAGCACTTCGGAGCCCAAGGTAGGGAGCAGGAATGTGTAGTGCCACATGCTGTACAAACACGGAACAGAGAGTTGCTGCCTTATTCAGTTGTTAAGCTAAATGGTGAGGGATGCGCAGGGCCACAGGGTGAGGAAGGAATGAGCGTTGCTGGTTAGCATGAAAATAGAAAAATCATGAAAATCATGAAAATCAGCTTCTTATGGGGCAATTGAAACAAAAGACTGCTCTGTGATGCAGTCTCTCCAGATCCCCGTTTCGGTGTGATCACAGCAGAGAAGGGCTGAGCTCACAGTGAACACTCTGGGCAGTGACAGCACTTGTACCCTTTTGGGGAGGGGGCGGGAAGGGGGTGAAGCCCGCGGCACTTCATGCTCTTGCGGCCCTCCGCACCCGTGGAGGCGGTCGGGGCTCGCGGGGAGCCGAGCGGCGGGACGGAGCGTGGCGCGGGGCGCTGCTCCTCGCCGCGCCCGCCAGGTGGCGCCGCCGCAACGCAACGCAACGCGCCGCAACGCGCCGCGCGTGGGCGTGGGACGGAGAGAGCCGCTCCGGGCGCAGCTGCCCCCGCGGGCGGCGGAGGCCCGGGCTGCCGCGCGTGTGCGGCACGCTCGCCGGGAGCATTTGCCGCCGCAGATGGTGCCGTTTCCCCCGCAGGGCGGCACGGCGCTCGCGGCGATGCTGGTGTGCGGCTAAGCCGGGCTCTGTGCGTTTGCACGGGCCCTCGGCGCCCCGCGCATTTGAATGACAATAGGGCAGCAGGCGCGGGCTGCGCGGAGCGACGTCGCCCCGCGTGCAGGGGCTGCTGCGAGCAGCTGCAGTCCCGCTGCCGCCCTCTCCCCCCTGTCAGTATCCTTTCCCCTGAGCTGCGAGGGCTCAGGGATAATTTAGTCTTTATGCTGGTTTGGGCTTTGCCCGATTACCAGCTGAGCCTGGTTGCACAGGCCTGTGGGGTCCCTTCTGGGAAACGGTGCAGACAGTGTTGAAGGCTGCCACTTCTCCCACCAAGGCTGCCAGTGCCGCCAGAGCCGAGTCCTTTCGTTCTGGGTGACAAGATGGGCTGCTTGCTCTCTCCACGGGCCCCTCTGTGCACTTATGATCTGACTGTAAAGGGCCAAGGTCTTCCTGAATACCCTAGATCACGTTTGCATGCAAGGCATGGTGCCAGCTGCTGAGGAGTGGAGCTCTTGTGGCTTCTGGTGATGTGGGGTTAGGTTCTGGAGCAAGGAGTGATATGGAGCCTGCTTTCAGCTGGCCCTCAGAACTCACCTCAGATGCCCATCTCTTTTTCATATCTTGGTACCTCATCCTCAATGTGCTATGGCTACACTCTCCATCTCAATTTTCCATGTAATATGTAGCTGTCAGGTACAAACTGGTTCCAACTGCAAAGCCAAAGACCCATTCAATACGAAGGTCTCAGCATCATCAACTCCTTTACTGACAGCAGAATAGTAGGTGGCAGGTTGGTGCTGATGTGGTGGGAATTGGCTGCAGCTCGCAATTGCAGTGCAGCAGCCATCCTGTCCTCCCCCAGCAGGAAGCGATTGTCACTTTGGAGCACTTGGATCATGCAGACACAAGATTCAGATCTGCCTCCGTATTGGCTGTGCTCCAGAGTTCAGACGAAGGGAAATTTTGGCTTTGGGCTTGTGTAATCATTTCCAAGTGAATTTGCATCTGGCGCTTTACTTGCAGTTTCCAGCCCCTTTGTGATACTTGCAATCCAAGTTTGAACACTGTGCATAAGATTGTGGTCCTGTATCCACTTTGGTGGGAATTGTGAAAGGAGATGGAGGGGAATAATGCAAAACTAAGGCTAGGACTGGTTTGAAAACATCCCTGCACAGCTGAGGTATTTCTGGAGTGGTTTCTGTAGCACAGGAGTTATCACAGCTTCGGAAGCTCTGTGAAAACACTTGACTCTTGACTTGAACTTGACCTCTGGCTATTGATTCCAGGAAAACTTAGAACTGAGTTCTAGGAGTGAGAGCTGTTGAATTTTGCCTGCAACAGGCTCTGGTCCTGGAATGACTCAGGAGCAGTCATATTGAGCACTCTGTGGGCTCTATGGGTGCCTGGTTAAACCCTGATCAGAGTCAGCTCTCAAGATCAGCCTTGTCTTCCATCACACTGTTTTAGGCAGCGTACTCAGTCTCAAACTCTGAAGATCTCTGGAAAGCACGTTACTTATCCTTTGCTCTGAAGCAGGTCTATCACCAACTCCTCTCTGGAGAAGAGAAGGCTGAGAGGGGATATGATTAATATGTATAAGTTCAGGAAGGGAGAATGCAGGGAGGA
>JAVCKT010025292.1:31227-44550 GCA_032273925.1 Rhynchotus rufescens | reverse complement strand
TTAAGATTACTAGTCTTGTAGTATCCCACCACCCTTCATTTTCAGATATTGTCTAACATCCAGCCTTCCAGATTAAGGCAATACGCTTGCAAAGTGATTCCTGACTCCTTTAACCCCCATGGAAAAGGATTCATCTACACTTCTGTGTAGTTTGGGCGTGATCTAATCAGTCAAGTTATACTCATCTTCAAAGTAGTTCAAAAAATAAGCTTCAGACAAATACTTCATGTTTCTTCATAAGAAAGTGATCTGATGATACAGATCTAACACAAAACAGTTCTGTGTTTATCACAGTTCATTTCACAGGTAAGGGAGAACCCAGGGAAACAGCATGTCACCAGCTTTCCTGCTTTACAGTGACACTAGAGTGATTTTTTTCCCCCCCTCATGAAAAGACTAGTATTTCAGGGCTTCTATCTCTACCTTTCAAAACTAGGGTCATAATTAGACTGAGCCTTAAAGAAAACCTGTGGTATGATCTATTCCTGCTACATTCCCAGACAGCTGAGAGCATACTGGAACAGAATTTTAATTAGTGTCCTAAAACTTAATATTTCAAGATATGGCACTGTCAAATAGAGGACATGTACTGTGTTGTGTAGCATATCAATTGGACCAAAAACAACTCTGAACATACCTCAAGTTCTCATTTCTTTCTGGACACGTCAGTTTCGCAAATCTTATGAGGTAGTCTAGTTCTTTAGAAGGCAAGTATATTGCACCATTCACACCACCTTTGAAATCTTTCTGGACATGCTCTTGTGTGAAGTTCTGCAGCACATACTGGACTTGAAGTATCGTACGCAGCTTTTTCTTCTCCGCTTCAAGCTTCAATAGACTCTCTCTTCGCTGAGCCTTTCTCTGGGCTTTCAGCAGCTATTTGAATATACAAATTCATCAATTAAACAATGGCTAAGTAATAGGATTGTAGAATATGAAGACACTGACTTCTAATACTGATCATCCCACATTAAAAATAACTATTCACCCAGGAAGAGTTATACATAAGTTCCCAATTTTATCTTTAGATCACCAAGACCTTGGATGCTCCTCTTCTGGTTGAGCTCCTGCACCTCAACTCAACTCCATCTAATGCAGCTTTGGTCAATCTGAAAGCTGGAGGTTTCACTCACTTGTACTAGGCCTTTAAAGCATCTAGATCTTGATTCTGGACAGTACTCATCTCTAGCTGCATGGTTCTAGCTCCTTTCACAATCAACAGAATCGACAAGTTACTACTAACACAAAGTGATCATCTGGGCTTTGAACATGCTGTAGTGACGCAGAAGTTTCCAGCTGCCTTTTTCCTTCATTTTGAAGGATGCTTTGGAATTCTACAATTACTCCCTCCTTTCTGTTGGCACAAGACTGAGCCACTGAAATAAGTGACAACACAAGTCTAAACATAGATAACATAGCTCCCCAATTTGGCAAGAGGTTTCATATCACATTAATAGAACTATGCAGCAGAAGCTACTCTAATAACTACAGAGCTTAAAATGTTTCAGTATGGGGCATTGTTTCATAGCAAGATCTGAAAATTAACAGCTTTTCAGAACATACTGTAAGGAACATTAGGGGCAATTCTTGCAACAACATCCTTATGTTCCAGGATTACCAATGTGGCCAATACTTGAGTAAAGTGGAGCCAAAATGTTTTAGTTTTTATTTATAGCACAAGTTCAAGAACAAACATGAACTGCTAGAAATTGATGCTAATTTAGTAAACATGTACAGAAAAAAACAAGGTCACAATATGGCTTTTAATTTACAGGCAACTGCATACGAAAGAATCCCTATTTTTAACATTCACACAATATACACAATATTTTACACTTGACAGAGTAACCAAGGGAACCCAAAGCAGCAACATTGCTGAAAGGATGCTGCTTACATGGTGCAGTAAACCTCAAAGCAGTACCTGGAATTAGTACACACACAAGAAGCCTCTCCAAAACAGTCTGGGTCTGAGCCAACACTGAAGAGCCATCTACAAGCTCTTCAGAGTGCTACAAGTGGGAGAGAAGCAATGCCACAGCAGTGACTAATCATGTTTAGGATCCCCAGCACCAGCTCAGATCAGATCTTTAAGGATGGCATTTCTTAATAACCAAGAGATCAGTTTCTTCACCAATAGTTAAAATGTTGCTTATATAAAAATATTGCATATAGTGCTTTAAACCCTGAATAAAGCCCAATAAAGCTGAACATCTATAACCTGCTGTAATTGGAGACAGACAGCTATAGTAAAGTTAGTAGCAGCAAACTCCTCACATCTTGGTGAAGTGTTGCTATGAAATGTATTCTTTAAAGACACCAAAGTGATTTACTGTTAATCCCAGCACCACCACCTGCTGAAGAGGATTCATTAAAGGAGTCTGGAAAAGACCTCAGCAGGTCACCTAGCACAGCCTCCAGACCACAGCAAGGCTGCCCTGACCCCACACTAGGGATTTTCAGATTCTTTAAAGATCTGACTACACAGTTTAAGTTCCACAGCTTCTCTAGGCTGCCTACCCCATACTTAGTTATCCTCTGAGCAGTTTTCCTACCTAGTTTGAGCCACCATTCAGTTTGACAATTCTCCTGCCATCTATCCTGGTGAAAAGCCTAGCTCTAGCCCCTCAGTAATCTTTTTAGCATTTGAAGGCTAATATTACATCCTCAGCCAAACCCGTGCTTATCCACACTTAAGTAGTCAAACACCTTCAGGTTCTCTGCAGGTGTCACGATAGGACACAATCCTGAAGTCCAGCACTGAGCTAAGTGAGGCCTATCTACATCTTATAATAGGGGACCAAAACAGACTGACCTGGAGTCACTAGCAAGCACAGCCAAGTTCCAACAACTACAGGTACAAGTTCTTATGCAGCTACACACACACACACACACACACAGGCCAGTGACACACCAAGCTGTCATCCTCTGCTGTAATTACTACTCCAATTAGTTGGAGCATTGTTCTTCTGAGATCCAAGATAGAAACTTGCATGTACTAACATACGAACATAGCCATTACAAGAATAGCACCATCCTTTCTAAGAAAGATAAGCTTATCCCACAAACATCAGTCACCTTGAAACAACATAGGGAACATCATTTTATACTTACATCCTGGCTAAGGCCTGAAAAAGTCTTCTGAAGCTCCTTGGCAAATTCTAAGTTATGTACTACTTCATCATATTTCTCCACTGCCTCCTACAAAAAAAGGAAATAGGAATAAAACATAACAGGTTCAATTGTAAACCCATGCTATTTTATAAACTTAAAATAGTTTCAAACAACCAGTTCTCAGATAGATTTTATTCTCTTCTAGATTAAGCATTGGTTACAGTTTTAAAAAAAATCATTCATGGTTTCTCAAGATTCAGTAAAAATCCAGCTGCACAAATACCCTATTATCTAACCTGGATTAGACTCTCCAGGTAATCTCATATAACACTTCATATATAACTCAAAACAGCAAAGCCTCCATATCAATAATTTCCTCTCCCTTTTCCTGTCCCCCATCCTCTTGTTTCCATAGTCTTCAGCAACAACAGTAAAGCAACTTTTAAGAGTCAGCCACTGATATGGAAGCTTCTGAGAAAGAGGAGAAAGGCAACTTGGGCACAGAATGTTTCCTTACAGTTGAGCAGAGTACTTTTGGGTAACTAACCGCTATGAACACTAGAAAGCGGTACAGAAGTGAGTCATTCCAAGTTGCTTCCACAAATGAAGCAATGTCTTTTATCTTCATTAACAGCTTGAACATTTTACTCTCTACTCTTCAGAAAGAAACTAGCTTCTTAAAAGCATTTTGATACAAAATTTTTTAAGTTTCTCCCTTTTCTCTAAGTCTCCTCTCATTTTAAGTCTCCTTGAAAGCTCTGAGGATGCAAAATGCTATAAATTACATATGCTGCACATACCTTCAAATCATAAGACATGCCTGGAAAGTAACAAGTCAAATATAGTTTCAGATTTTCACACTCATTCTCCACTTCTAGTACAGTTTATAGCATTCAGAAGTTGTTTTGGGTCTATTTTATTAAACCATTTTAACAAAAAATAAATATTAATGTCAATGCAGATGTTTCATTACTGCAGTGCAAGTTTAATTTACTGCCCTGATGACATCAGGAACATCCAAATTCACCAACTATTGTTCCTAAGCAATTGGAATACAAGTTAGTTGCATTTGCTCTGCATTCTCAATTTGCTTGTTCAGTTACTTTTTGCTACTTGTAGTACACTACACATCTCTAAATCTGAATGTTACTTAACAATTAAGTCTATTAATTACTGTAGCATTCCATTTAGTTGTAAGTTGCCCTCACACAACTTACCACACAATAGGAAAGAACTAATGAGCAAGTTCACTTACTGCTTTGGAGGACTTGGTTTTAAAATCTTAGGTTGTGTCAAATATATGCACACCATTAAGAGTTAATAGTAAGTTACTAGGCAGACTGCAGCAATTTTACCCTCAGCCCTGCACACTCCAGGGTAAAGCAAGATACCTTAAAACATCAAAAATCCAGAATCCACAACACCTCATAGAAAAGCAGTGGCTTTTGTCACATATTCAATACTAACATTTATCAACAAAATGACTGAGTGACAACACTGAAAGCCTGCTCAGCCTGCAAAACAACTAAAACATTGACAGGAAAAGGACATTTAACCTGCTGTTGCTCACATTTGATTTTTTCCTCCTTAACACAAGGCCAGCACACTCAGTTAATTCTACAGGTGTTCATCATGAGCAGTTTAGCTTGAGACCCTGGTCAAACAAGTTGACCAAATGTATACCTCTCCCTCTAAAGGGGAGAATAGCGATTACCTGAAGTTATCATTAGAGATGCAACTCTGACAAAGCTTAGGCTTTGCCTTAGGCAAGTGCAAGTTATCAAATTCTCCTCTAGCTTCAAACACTACATCCCAGTATTTGTACACACATTAGGAAGTTGCATCTGAAAGAGGTATGAATGCAGTACTCCTATCTTAACTGCTGAAAGGCTAACTTAGTATTAGTTGACTGCCCAGTACTGCCTTTGCTAGGTACTTCTACAACAGTTATCAGGACAATTTGACCACCATTGACCACTTCAACAAAATTCAATCTTATTTGTCATTTTAGATCCAAGAAATGGAATTCAAACCCTTAAGTTAACCTCAGCTTGCAAGACTGAAAGCCAGTAACTGAGATCATCATCCACAGAACTTCCAAAGCTGTACATGAATGCATGCAGCCACAGCACCTACAGAACCTTGCACTCCCTTTTTAGTCTCTCATTTATTTTTATTTCATTTCCACTGGATAGTTCAAAGGGTCTACTAAACATTTAGAGCAGCTTTAAAACTAACTAAAGACTAATCAAGCTTCAACAGGAAGCAGACTGTTCAATATTGTCACTCCATTAGTGACAGATAAAAAGCATTGTTTGTAAAACCTAGCATCTAATCTCAACAGCAGACTTGAGCCTACACATTTCCATATTAGTTCTGCTAAAGATTTCCAACTAAAGAGATCACTACTCCATTTCAAATCATCAGATTTATTCTACTTCCGCACTTACAAGCAAAGCAACTTATCAGATTTGGCAGTGAAGTACTAAATCTTTCACTCCAATATCCACTCTGCATTTAAGTTATAATTTTCCCCTCTTACCCCATTTATGACTATCTCTCATTTACAAGTAACTCAGCAAGAGAACAGTATGTGTTCTCTCATACTGCCACCCACTGAAATAAATGTTTCATTGACTGCTAGCTTTACAGTTCGCCTGCAGGATTGGTACTCACTCAAGTATCAGTGCCCTTTATAACAATTCATCTTTAAAGCATTCATGGAGTACATTAAAAGACATAACTTCTAAGATGACCAAAGTGATAAGCCACAGGCCTCATTTAAACCTCTTTGGATTACGCAAAATTAAAAAGTTAACTTTCATATTATAGTTTGCTCTACAGTCCATTTGAGTCCAAGACACAGGAGGGAAGAGGAGAAAAAACAAAACAACAACAAAAAGCATACAACCTACTGCTTTAATGTCTATTCAGTACCACTTCTGAAGCAGGTTTCATCTAGCTTCATGGAGCCTATCAAACAAAGCCTATCACATCTGTGGAGTTGCAATATTGTGGCATCTCAAGTTACAGCTACCATAAGTACAAGAAGAGGCATATTATTCTGACAGTATCTACGAGTAGTAGATGAGTAGTAATTCTCAGCCATCTAAAGGCAGTGCCTGGAAGGACACAGGAATAATCCCAAGGACATCTCATAACTAAAGCACTGTATTAGGGAAGCCTTTGGATCCTGTACAGTCTAGGCCAAAGCATTCCTCTCTACCAACAGAAACTGCTGATGGATCCTCCTTTAACAGTTACCCATAACTGAGAGCATTGCACAGCTAGCAGGACATTAAAATACCTCTTGCTGAAGTCAAGAATTAGCTACCTCTAAAGTCTTAAGGGTTGTGTTTATGTACTGCAGTGCCATGCAGATAAACTGCATATGGACATCCCATCGAGAAATATAGGTGCAGGAGACTAGAAGTCCTTTTATTACTTCAAGACCTTTTATTACTTCATTAAATATGAAAGTTAAAGCAGGAAACAGAGCCTGGAAGCACTGACTGTTTAGCTCAACTAACAGTAAATTATCTATTTGTTTTGTGAAAAATTCTGCTGGAAGTCTGAAGCCATTGCTTCTGGGAAGTTTTTAACCGGTATCCCCCTCAGCAACCTGTTCCAACATGCCTGAAGGTCTCCAGTCCATCCTCCCCACGTCAAGCATTTCAAGCTTACCAGTTGGTCTTGATTGAGAGCTTCTCCCTTCTTGAGGCGATCTTTGTAGTCTTCCAATTTGAGCTGGAAAGGAAAAAAAAGAAAAATTCAAAGGCCATCTGTTATGATGATTTCACTCTAATGTAGAGAACTGGGCACTGGGAGTGAAGTTAATACTCCTTTCTGTATTTTGAGTAAGTTTACACACTGCAGCAGAACAGCAATTTTATTGTTTCCTCCTACTTTCAGAGGACAGGAACATTGCCAGCTCAGAGGCATGGTAATATCTGGCCTACCTGAGACTCAAGTCTGACTATTTCCCTTTCATACCTTTGACCTTTCATTCCTTACTTTCTGCCTTTGCCTCATTTAAGGGAAACACAAGTATATTAACCTTGGATCCTTAACAGCCTCAAAAGTTTTCAGTACTATTCTTGAATAATTCTACTTAACTTTTCATAGGATCCTAAAAAAAAGAGAAGCTAGCTGCATCAGTTTTTTTTTTTTTTAATTTAGGGGAAAAAAGATTTATTTCTAATTGATTGTTAAGGACTGTTTCAGTATAAGTGACCTATGCAAGATAAAGAAATTCAGAATTTTTAGCACCTTAAATACACACAGGAAAAGGAACAGGAGTTCACTGTTATGAAGTTATATACTACCTTGTATCCATCCATATAGGATTTCTGACTTGCACCAGCACAAGGCTAGGACTAGAAATACTCTGCACTTATCCAGTAAGCCTCACAAGCAAATGAGAGGTGTTAGGACTACACTCTCAAACACAAGGCAGTCAGAAATACTAGAGGAATTCACAAGGATTAGCGTCCTTCAATAGAATTAGCACACAGAATGGCTTAATCACACTGAGAAAGCAAGTTTGTCTGACAGTACTCAAAAGTAATGTACGTCTGCCATTTGGATGGCAGTCATCAGCCAGAGAGCCCTCCTACATGAGGATTACAGCCACTCATCCTAGATGCACAAACAGAAGTCTCATCTAGTCTCTCCTTTCACTTTTAAGGTAATCAATGCTTTATCTGACATTTACTAGAATCCACAATAAGCTGAGGCAGTTGCTTTAAGTGATTATCCTATACTAGAAATAAAAGCATTATGATTTCCTTATTCTTTTAAGAAAAAGAACATTCAAAACATGCATAGTCCTAATTTCCAGTCACCTGGAGACATGCCAAAGTTTTCAGAATGCAAATGCCTTACCAGCTATAATGACAATATTTTTAGTGCACAATTATTTTATTACCCCTTTTCCCTCTAACACTATCCCCTCTCCCCACCAAAAACATCTTTAAACCAAATCAGAGTTTTTGTACTCAAAGCCTCCCAATCCTTTCTAGTGAGGTTGGTCTCTAGAAAAAGAAAAGCCAGAAGTTCTATGAAGTGAAGGGTATTGCTCATTTAATCATTTGGCATTTTCAGGGGTCTGAATAAACACTGTTCCTAATCTGTAGTTTTACATGCATCTCTGCACCCTAATATGAGATGCATGCAGTCAATAAAAATAAAGAACTATGCAAGACTAAGTCATTGCCAAGATGAGTCTAAGCTAGCTCTGAGCAAATACAGTCTAAGGTAGTACCCCTGATCTTAATGGAAATTTGTCAGCTTTGCCAGCTACTAGAAGCACACTGCAAAACCAGCAAAGAATTGGTTTGTAGACAAGTTAAGTATATTCCCAATTCCTTGAAACCATAACACAATCCCAGGGCCAAATGCAAACAGTCTGTTTTTCAGAAGTTTACAGAACTCCTTGCTTTACACTGGTTCTAGAAGATAACCCAGACAGTACAAAGTGCCACTAAAAAGCCTGAAATGCAGCCCATGCCCAGGTCTTGGTATGTATTCTAAAATACTATTTTCCATGAGACAAATTATGCAGCTTTACCAAACACACATTTTCCTCAAGCATTAGTTCTGCGAAGGACAGCTTAAGCGCACCAAAGCAAAGAGCAAGAAGTTACCTTCTTTTTCTCAATGTTCCTGATCTTGTGTTTGAGGCAGATAAGCCCATTATCAATGTAAGTCTCGTACGCCTGGGAAGGAGAGGCCGCCGAGTTGAGCGCAGACTGCAGCGGGCTGGAGGGAGGCTGGCTCTCGCCAGCCGGGTTCACCTGCTGCTGCTTGGCCGCCCTCATGCTCTTGTCCTCCCCCTCCTCCGAGCGGCCTGAAGGCGAAGGGCGACGGAAAGGGGCTTGGGAAAGCTGCACCATTGAAATGGAGAGAGCTGCAAAGGAACCCAGGCGTTTAGGCGGTAGGCTCGGCTTTGGGATACTCCTCAACACACACGGGGAAGGACAGGACGTGCTGCCACAGAAAGGAGCCGGAGGAAGAATTCAGAGCGTCCACTCTTCCGCTCTGCACCTTTCAAAACCATATCTATAGCAAGAACTGCCAGGCAAGAGCCTAACTTTGCATTGTTTAAGTCTCCCCACCCACCCAGACACCAGGGAAAAAAACCTCTACGTCGGCAGAATCCAGCAGCACAGGGGATGATTCCAGAAACCCAAGTGCCCATATATAAAAACCAGGCTCGTTTCCTGCAGGCATCACCCACAGGGGGAGAGCAAACTGCAAGCCAGCAGCTGCAGCCCTGCCTGCGCCCCACACCCTGCCAGGCCACAGCGCCCAGCTCGCCCTTTCCCACCCGCGCAGCCCATCGCTTTCACCCCTTCACCACCTCAGCAGCACCCCGAGCACACAAGCTAAAATAAGGGAAGGGAGGATGGGGAAAAGATGCTTATTAAGGGAAGCTAGAGCGGTTGGGAGAGCACCACCCTCCCCCGGGCGGCAGCCTCCACCTCCACACGGCGCTCCGGCCGCGGCAGGAGGGCAGGAGCTTTAACCTTGAGCACAGCTTGGGTGAGGTTTTTCTCCTTTTTTTAAAGATTATTATTTTTAAGGGAATAGATGCAATTGCCACAGCCAGCTCCCAGCTACTTTTTCCCCCTTTCCCCCTCCTCCACGCACGCGGCGTGCCCGGGCAATGACACTACATTTCTGCCTGACCTCCAGCCACGCAGGCCCGCAGCGCGCCTCACCCAGCCCACGGCGGGCAAAGCGGGAGGACGGAGGGAAGGAAACACCTTAAAAACAGGACGAATAAACCCAAATCCGCCTTCTCCGCGGGCCAGCCCCTCAGCCCGCCGCCCACCCACCCACCCGGCAGGGCTCGGCGGCGAGAAGGCGGCTCCGGCCGCCCCAGCATCGCTCACCCAGCCATCCCTTCCCGCCGCCCCTGTCCCCGCGGCCCCGTGACGCCCGGTCCGGTCCGGTGTGGGCCGGCCCGGTTCACCCCGCGCTCACCTCGGTGCCCGCACGCGCTCGGCCCCCTCCACCGCCCGCCCCCCGCCTTTTGTAGCGGCTCCGGCGCGGGGGGCGGGGCCTGCCGCCGAGCTGGCCGCCGCACAGCCAATGGGCGCGCCGTCTCGCCCGCCGGCCCCGCCCCGCCGCGGGCGGCCGTTATGCGGGCGCGGGGACCGTTACCGCGTGCAGCGGGGGGGGGCGCGGCGAGGCGTGCGCTGCGCCGCCCCTCAAGGTGACCGGGAGCCTCCGCCACTGGGAGAGAGCGCTGGGATTTGGGAGCTGCCGGGGCCCTGAGTGGCAGCCTGGCAGGAGGCAGGTGCCCTAGGATGCGGGCTTTCCTCCGGGAGCTTCCTTGGAGCCCCAGGCAGAAGCAGGCGGCCCAGGGCAGGCGGGCCTAAGGCTACAGCCAGCGCCTCGTGTCACCTCGGAGGAAGTCTCTCCAGCTGCCGAGCTGCTGCACTGGCACCTTTGGCGGGCCTGGGGAGCCGCAAGCGTTAGGGTTCATCCCTATTTAAGCCTAGAGCAGGGTTCTGCCACTCTGCGGCGGAGCACCTTGAGATTTCCCAGTTTGGCTCTTTTTTATGGAATAAAAGATGCGTATGTGCCCTAAAAATGCAAGCCCTTCACATAAGCACTTAATAACAAGTAATGCGTCCAAAACCACTTGCATGAACCTGAGATTTACTCACCTTCTTACGGTGCCACCCCCAGCAATAAAGGTTACAGAGAATTTTTGTTCTTACAGAAGCTCACATGTATGCTCCGCTTGCTGCCCTTGGCTTCTGCAGGACCTGTCATAGTATCTCAGGAATTAATAGGCTCGCTTATCTTTCCAGGATCAACGACTTGCACTCAAAGTTTTCCAATAGATCTCTGTTCTTTGTGTGTTTTTGTACAAAGCTAGAATTGATGGGCTAGATCCTTTCAAAGTAATTATAAAATGAAGGATTAATTAATGCCTGTATTAATAACAAGTCATAATTAACGTGCCGACACCTGGGACTCTTCTAGAAATCATAATTATAGTGGAAATTACATTATGGTGCACTTTTACAATTAGGAAATTGTACAAAAGAGGAAAAAAATGAAAGGAGGACTCATAAAAACCCAAACCGTATTTAAATCCAAAGGATAATTGACTTTCATTATGAAAACAGTAGAGAACACGTATTTGAGACTGCCTGTATTTAGAGTGTCTGTGTAGTGTCTACACTATTTTAAACAATATTATTTATGCTGCAGGGTGAAACACTTGAAAACACTTGTTTTCACTTTTCAGAGGAGCTGCCTAAATGTATTGGTTTAGCTCTGTTCTGCAGATCCACTATGATACCGTCTTTAGGTAGACGATCACAGGTTACTTTTGCCACACAGTCCTAAACCCTTTCAGTACTCCCAGCTCTGGAAAGTGTGTGTTTTATTCCAGGATCTGAAGAGGATTGCGCTCTCACATGGGTTAGAGGAATATTAGCCTAATATTAGTCGTTATTCTCCGAGGAATGCTAGTCTGAGTGGCTGGGAGAAGCTGGAGGGATTAGGGAGTGTGTTGCTGCAAGCCTGGTCCCCACACGCCCTGGGGCTCCCTGGCTGCTCTTCAGAAAGAGAAGCCGAAGGGTCTGGCTAAGGGATGCTTCGCTCAGCACCCAGGATGGCACAGGGTGCTCCCCGGCACGGTTTCCAACCAACTTCTGTAAATGTTTCTCCAAGATCCAGTTCCTGTGTCTCGGTGTCTTTCCTCAGCCTTCTCCAGCTCCTCTTTTGCCCTCCACCTCCTTGTTCATGTCCTCCTCAGGACCTTCTGCCTCATCCCCGTTTCTACTTCTATGGTCAATCCTGCCCACCAGACCAGTTCACATTCCTGCTTTTCTTGTGCTGCCAGTTTTAGGCACTTCTTCCAATTCCCAGCCAGTTTCCTCTTCTCCTTCACTGCTAAGCTCACCGTAATTCTGGGTTCCCTTGGCTGCTTTCCATTCCCCTCGCTTCATATTTTGTCTGTCTTCTGCATTTGAATGAGATATTTTGGGGGTTTTTGTTCGGTCATGTCCCAGGGAAAACCATAACGGTAAGCAGGAATAGTAACTGCGCCTGAGAACAGCCCTTACAAGCTTAGTCCAGTTTCACTCATGTAGCTTCAGGCCAAAAGGAGTGCATTTAATTAAAATCTATGTTAACACAAACAAAATCTGCAAAGGAATGGAGTTATGCTTGCTGGCAGGAGCATCTTTGGAGAATTTAAAAGCTCGGCTGAAAGAACTGCCCGTGGAATATGTGCCAGCTAACTACCTAAAAGCTGATTTTCTTGGAGACACTAGCAGGCATATTGCACAAAAGCTGCTCCTCGACAAAGCTGAAATTCCTCTTCCCAGGATTTCTAGAGTTTCAGTCAAAGTGCAGAAAAGACCCCACGAGCTGTTTTATTTCCCTCAGCCTCACTGTGGAAAACGGTTAACCCAGTGAGGACAAACATTGAGAGTAGAAGATTTCATCTTGAACTGAAAAATCTGTTAAAGTAAAAGCAAATTAAAAATAACACCGACAAACTGGGAAGTTCGGGCAACTTTAGCAATAAGAGGGACCAGCTGAGAAGAAGAAAAACGTTGCTGTGGTCCTGAGCAGTCCAAGCAGCAGCACCTGCTCCTGTTAGTTTCTCAGTGCTTACTCAGAACTTATTCAAGCCTCAGCTGCAAAAGATGAATCGCTGCAGAATGGGCATTCACATGGGGTTGCTTTCTTTGTGTGCGGGAAAGAAAAAAAATAATAATAAAAAAAAAGACAAAACAAACAAGAAACCCCACTCATTTCCAAGGGTGAGATTAAAGAGAACGTTTGCCCATAAATGCTTTGCAATAGGGACTGGTAAATGAAAGTGGATTTGTCATTTATGTCGGAAACATTTGTTTTATTGACCCTATGAAAGAGAAAAAAACTTTGCATGCTCATTAGCTTTTGGCAGTTGCAGCTCACGGGCATGTATGTTAGTGCTTTGGTAGCTAAACTGACTCTGGAGTTTATGTAAGGAGAACACACATAAAGCCTCTCCAAGGCTTTGAGTGACTTTCGCAGTCTGGTGTAACCTTCCTCTTCAGGAAGAGGAATCCTCCTGTGGATTCCTGTGTCTCAGGAAGATACACATCCTCCTGTGTTTTCTGTTTTTCTGCTGCTGAACATATGAACAAGAGATCCAAATGATGCAGAAGAGATAAGAAGTAGAGGACAGCAGGGATA
>JAVCKT010025292.1:13969-27007 GCA_032273925.1 Rhynchotus rufescens | reverse complement strand
AAGGAAAAGGAAAAGGAAAAGGAAAAGGAAAAGGAAAAGGAAAAGGAAAAGGAAAAGGAAAAGGAAAAGGAAACCTCTGTGAAGAAAACATGAAGTATTCTAGAGCTTAATAGCACAAGGAAGAGTAACTACATCTCAGATTCACAGCAGGGTGGAACAGTATGCTATAAATAAGGAAGTGGGTCATACCATGGACAGTAAATGCTAAAATATTAAATAGCCACTCATTCTGTATGCAGTATCCAGCCTATTCAAGACCTACAGAAATACACCATGTTATTAACCTCATAATAAGACTTTATCCTTTCTATAGAGAGCCACATTTGGGAGCTGAATTGAGAGAGCAGCCTTAATTCTGGTGTTGTCTAATTTCTCAATGCTTCACCTGGAAACCATAAAATTCCAGTAAAAAAAGACAAGAAGTTAAATGCATCAGTAAATGGCTCAGTTATTTCCTCATATAAACTCCTTTTTTTTTTGCAAAACACACCTTTATTATTCAGTTTTGTTGCTCTATGAAAAATATTTTCATCCTAAATATAGTGGAGAGTTCTGTGACTGAAAGTGTAATATAAATACTAACTTTCAAGCTGCACATATTAATGGTTCTACATAGAGACTAAAAGATCCTCCCAGCAATTCATTCCTTTGGCAGACTCCAGATAGTCCTTTGCTTCTCTGCATCCCAGGAGGTGACCATAAATTGCTAAGTGACCTTGCCCTTCTCAGTCTTCTCCTCCACCACACAACATTTCTCTACATGGTCTTCTAGATGTTCCCTGCTGGAACAGGGGGGTTGGACTAGATGGTCTCTAGAGGTCCCTTCCAACCTCAGCCATTCTGTGATTTTGTGATTTTTCACCAATGTGAAAGACAAAACTGGAGGACCCCGGAGGTGAAGATGTGGCCTGTTAGAGCCATCCCTACCTTCTAGCCCTTTATAACAGTATACAAATAGTATTTGTAGTTTATAAAAGGGCTTAAATCATTCCAACGATTTCATAAAACTCTCATCAGGGAACGAGCAGCATATATCTATCTGGGTAACCCAAGAACTTGTGTCTTGTTGGTTTTTCTCTGCTGTTAAAATCAAGTAAATGTTGGATGTTGTTTTAGTCACCTGCCTCATCTAAGTCTCATTTTCACCTCCTCAAAGTATTTATTACAAACAGTAGTTCAAATGCTCCCTCTTAAAACACCTGCATAGAAACTAATCTGCTTTTTGTTTTCTCTCTCATTAATCATTTGTGCCAAAAAAAAAAAAAAAAAAAGCATGAGTTTTCAAGGCAACAATTTGATTAAATATTTTACATTTTAAAGCAGGCCACTGCAATATGAATGCAGCCAGTCACACAGGTACTGGCACATGGCAGCTGGCACCATAGGGAGCTCAAAATATGCTTGATCCTGCAGATTGTTGTTGAGGCCCCTATTAAACGTGCCTATAAAGTCATGCTTAACTGCACACTTTTGAGTAATTCCACTAACCTCATTAAGACAATCTGTATACTCTGTGGATTTGGGTTTTTTTTTTTTTTAATAATAAATTCATATAGAAAAGCCTCGTTGTTTGAAGTTGTTCTTTGTCCTGCTCACGATAAATGTGATTTTAACAGGACTGTTCATACTTAGTATGAGAAGCAGTAAATTTTCTCCCAAGATAAAAATCTTGACAGCTTCCCAGCATAGTATTTGTGGGCTAATGGAAAGGTGATGTGAAAACACCTTTTCCTTAAAGTGTTTATGAATAACTGTTTACTGTCTGTGTTATATTATTCAGATACATATATATTATTAGGTTCTAAAAGTTATGAACGCTGCTCAATGCAGATTAAAAAGAAAAAAAAGGAATATGAAAGCCCTGGTGTTTCTGCAGTGCTTTGAGCATGTGAACATGCAGGGATACAAAGTACAAAAACAAACAAGCAAACAAAACTGTGAATGATGCTGTCAAAAGAATACTGTTATTACACCTCCTACAGGCAATAGAATATGAGAAGCATTTTCTGGTTAAAGAAAAGAAAATCCAGAACCAGCGTTGAAGTTTGCCAGAGCATAGAACTGCTTCTCTAAATTGTTCACACTTTTCTCTGTTTTTTCCATCAGCTGCACATCTGTATCACTGGAGACCAAAAGAACAACAAGGGTTAAATGAAGATTCCTCAGTGTCCAGTTAAGTTAATGGCAGCAGGCAGTTTTCAGATCCTCAGAAAAGCAGACTAATATTATATCGTACTCTACTATTATAAATTGTCCATTCATGCCTACTGGGCTTCTTGTGTACTTATAGCATGCCTAAACTTGGCTTGTGTGTGTTGTTACAGTTGGCCCTAAATTCTCACAAATTCCTCCTGCAATCTGGACATATTTTATTACACTTTTCTACACTTGGCCTATTATAACGCTGTTATATTGCCTACCCATGATATTGTTTCTCTTGTTCTTAGTTTTACACTGCCAACTACAATTTCCTAGTTGCAGGTCTGCATTTTGCTTTGCTCGTGACAAAGTTTATTTTCCTGTGTAGGTCGATTTAATGTTACAGGATTTACGCTAAGTTAGGTAGATGTATCTGCTCTCTGCTGAGAAACAGAATACAGATGCTGAACTGCTGCCTTTGATTTTATAAAGATATTTGTGGCCATATGAAGTGCCAGTGTAATTTATAACTATACTTTTTTTTTATTTGTCCTGCTTCATTGTCTTTTGAGCTATGTCTCAGCCTGTCTTACTCAATAGCTGCTTTTCTTACCAAGTGAGCACCCACAGACCTGGCATATCCCCAGGCAGAAAACGGCCCCGCTGAGGGCACCGCGACGCTGCTCAGCTCCCCTTGTGCTCCCTCGTCTGCAGTTTCATGTAGCAGAGGCCACAACACGTCAGACACTGACAATTACAAATGTTCCCTCAGGTGGAACCTAAACTAGTGGCCTGATTCGCCTCCTTTCTCTTCAGCAGAGCTTAAATAAAATGTTTTTCTGAGGCTTTCTTTCCCCCAACACATGAGCATTTCTCACCACTAATCAAGAAATAATTATTTCCTCTGAAATTCTATAGGGAGACGCCATATCACTGAAAAAATAATAGCCTAAAAACATTTCTAACTTTATTTTTTTCAAATTTAGCTGATGTTACTGTTATAGTTAGGAACAGCATTTAAGCACACAGGCTCAGCTGAGCCTAACTTTTCTTGGGAAGGTACCTTGAAAATTGGTCTCAAGAAGCAAAAAAGAAAGAAAAAAAAAAGAGCATATTTATCTTGAGCGAATGGGTTAGATGCCTTCTCAGCCTTGCAAGCAGCCTGCCCCTCTGATGGTGTTGCAGAAAACTGCTGTGGACACTGACACACGTGGGTCAGAGCAGCCTGCTTAAGGGGCTAGCAGTGTGATACATCAGAGCCCTGCCCTGTTTCCTGGAACAAGAACTGAAACTCAAATATAGAAGTCAGACTCTGATAATGTTTTCTATAATTGCATTTAAACTTTCATTCGTCTTCACCACAAGGATCTGAAACCGAGTTGCTGCTATTTTACATTGCAGTTTTCAGAAGGGAAATATGCACTTCTCTGGGTGTTTGTGTGTGTGTGTGTGTGTGTGTGTGTGTGTCTACCATTTGCTTGGTAGACTGAGAAGCATCACTATATCTTCAGGACCGTGTTTTATGTGATTGCTACGTTGCCAAGCCAGCAAAGCACCTGCTCCAAGTGAGCAAGAAATTCAGCTGACTCCAACCTCATAGTAAACATGCTTAGGTACCTTGCTAGTTAATTTGTAGGTTTCTGTAGACATTTTTAATATGCCCTGCAAAGCCAGTGAGTGGTTTTTAAACTGAGCTTTAGCTTAGTTCTGATTATATAGAAAGAGGTGAAATTTGGCAATTTTACCCATCCCCTTTTGTGGGAATCTGATGGTTGTCCAGAAGTTTCCAAAATCAGGAGAGAATACTGGGGGGACACAGAGCAACCTGAGGAGGGGGGACAGCCGAACTGCTTCTTTCTCTTGCTCACCTTGATGAGCTCCATCAATGCCCTCTCCTCGCCATCCTCCAAGCAGCCCGTGGCCCCGTTTGGCCTCACGCCTGCGTTTTTTCATGGATGCTGCTGTGTGTAACCACTTCCCTTGTCCGTCAGACACAGCGAGCAGCCAGGGAAGCGCCGCAAAGGGAAGGGCGCCTGGAGCTCCGTGACCCGCGCGCCACGCGGGAGGAACAACGTGCGGAATAAATTCAGTGGAAGCGACTCCGTCGTCTTCCATGGGGTAACGGAGAGCCGAAAAGCAACGTTTTAAGAAATTACCGACGTGACTGAAATGATTATACATTTATTTTCCGCCTCATACATCAGTAAGAGCTGTGACCGTGTTTTCTAAATAGATAATACAGAGCAGTGAACTACCACACATGCTTCAGAACGGCGCGATTTGAAAATTTCTTACTTTGTTGCATAGTCATGAGGCCTATTACTTGCACATTTAATTTCCTTTAAACACTTTTAGCCCAGTGAATGACGGTAATTACTAAATGAAAATACTGAAGACTGAATCATTTTTTATTGCTATCTAGGTCTTAAGGCAGGTATAAATGATGATGAATGTGTTTATTAAAAAGCCAAGCCTGTTTCATTTATTCTGCTGGGCTTCAACTTATTTGAAAATCTAAATGAATTTACAGCTTATAACAGTAAAGGTGCAACAGACAGGCCTGGAAACAGCAATCTCATTTCTCCTTGTGTTGCGGTGAGAAAAGGACTGTGATTGAAAGCATCCTGCAGTGGTCAGATAACATCAGTATCATATATGGGTTTATAGCCTGATCCATCCCCTAAATGGTTACCTAGCGATGATGTGTTTCCTGATTCAAGTCCTAAATTTGGTATCTTTAAGGTGGTTTTTGTTTTAACAAATAAAATACTGGGGAAGTTACAGCAGAAGTCATAGCTCAGTTTGTGAGGATGTGCCCAACTCACTCAGCTTTGCGTCCATCAGGATCTCCAGGATCTCCTCTTCTGCAAAGCTGCTCTCCAGCCAGTTGGCTGCTGGTCCACAGGGTTAATCCCTCCCAGCTGCAAGATTCTGCACTTCCCTTTGCTGAGCTCTACGAATCCAACTTAATGTATGTCAACCCATTTCTCCAGTCCATCAAGATCCCTCTGAACGGCAGCACAGCCTCAGGTGTGTCAGGCTCTCCTCCCTGTTTTGTATCACCTGCACACTTGCTGGGGGTGCCCTCTGTCCCATTATCCAGCCCATTAATGAAGATGTTGAACGGTGCTTGAGCCAGTATCAGTCCCCGAGGGAGATATTCCCAGGCCAACACTTCATCAGCTTGTCTATGAGGATGTTATGGGAGACTACATCAAAACCTTCCAAAATCAAGATGATAACATCTACTGCTTTCTCCTCATCCATGAAGCCAGTCATCTCGCTGTAGAAGGCTGCCAGCTCCACTAAGCATACTTACCCCCTTGTGGAGCAACACTGGCTCCTCACCATGGCCTTCTAGTCCTTCATATGCCGGGAAATAATTATTTCTGAGATTACTTATGCTGCTTTCCAGGGACTGAGATGATGTTGACCCATCTGTAGTCACCCAGATCCTCCTTATCGCCCTCCTTGAAGACAGAGGTGACACTTGCTTGCCTCCTGTCTTTTGGAACCCTCTGATTTGTCATGGCCTTTCAAAGATAAAGGAGAGCGGCCTTGCAGTGGCATCAGCACTGCTGGGTGCATCTGTTAAGTCATGAACTTGCCCATGTCCAGTTTGCTTAAACATTCCCTGTCTCTATTACATATTTTTATATCTTATCCTAGCCCTTGAATCACATGCATTGTCAGCTAACTTGAACAGACCCAAAAGCAGATGCAATCAAGGGAAGAAAAAAGGCAAATTGAAGTTGTAAGGAAGACAACTCAGAAATTAGCAATTTTCACCTAGTTCCAATTTAATGAAAGCAAGGACAAGAACATACATTTTGAAATGCTTTTTTTGAAAAGTTTCACCAATAACATGGTGGAAACGACAAACCACTCCAAACACACAGGCAGACAAAACACAGTTTAAAACCATATCTCTATTCTCATTTCTGAATATAGGCCTGGGAGGGAATTCCTGGGTCACTGAGTCAAGTCCCCTGCCGCCACAGGCGAGCACAATACATAATCCCATACACAAACACTGATCTTCTATGCTGGCCAACTCACACGTACATAATCTCCAAGTCATAAAACAAAGAGAAAACTACCTTGATAGTTCACAGCGTGCAGATATTGCTGCTTTAGCCTAGCTCTTACCCATGGGATATAGGGAACAATAAAGAAGTTACATGTAAAAGGGAAGACTTGACTTTTATGATATTACGTTTGAAAGTTAAACCTAATCTAACTATATACCAGACTGCCAGAAGCACCTCCCCCTGCTTCCAAAGTCCAATGTAGAAATCTCAGCCCCGGAGCTCCACGAGGAGCAAATCTCCCTTGCCCCTTAAAGCCTGCACAAGCCCCAACTAGGCTTTGGTGCTCAGGTATTCCATCCCTCCTGTTTAGCTTCCCTGTTTCCTTTTTCCCTTGAGGGAACCACGCAGGACATGGCCATCAGAAACACCCTAGCGGGAAGGCAGCAAGGGAAGCCAGAGGCCAGGGCCTCGGAGCCACTTTTCCTCAGTCTACCTTTATCGAAACCCATTTGGATACTGTCTGTCCTTCTTTTTCTATGGTCTTTATCCTGCACGTTCAGCTTGTATCACGACTCTCATCTTCTCCCCCAATGGTAAAGTCTAGTCATAAAAAGACGCAACTAGTCATAAAAAGACATTATGATTAGTTATCATTCACACCTCAAAAACATGACTGAATTAGAGCCATTGGGACAGACAAAAGTGACAGAAACAGTACTAGAGGGGGGGGAAAAAATAGAAAAAAAAAGGACAAAACCAAAAAGATGATGTTGATGAAGCCAGTGTACAATACAATCAGATTTTATTCAGCTTCTCTTTCTAGAGTATCTTGACCTCTGTTTATGACTACTTTAAGGTTTAAGTATTAGAAATCACAGAAAAAGCAAGAAAAGAGTTTCTTAAATTCTTGATTTATTTCATTCCAGTACAAAGGAGGGCAATGCTCCACGGGGCTATAAAGCCACGTATTAATCACAGTAGCTCTCCACGCTGCAGCAGCTGCAGGAACAGCCATATACCATACACAGGTTGTCCTCCTGGTGCCCCTATAGCTGCACCAGTGGCAGGGCTGTGCTCCATGGATGCAGCCTGTCCACACATGGTAGGTAACACTGCTTCACACCACCCAGCAATACCTCCTCACTCCCTGTCATGCAGTTCCGGGGCACAAAGAGCTTCATCATCTGAAATGAGAAGCAGCTGTATCCACTGCTAATTACTTACATTGAATTAATCAGCTCCCCAGGAACTAGCTGTCTGCCACCTTCCCAAGGTAGCCTTTCTGTAAAGGACCCACAGCAGTTTGGCCTCTCACTCCTCTTGCCATTAAAGCAATCCCTGCTAGAAGGGTCTATGATGTTTCACCTGGGCTCAATCCACTCCTGTTGCAATTACCTGTCCACTCTGTATCAAAACCCTGCTGTAATTACTACCATGTTACAGGAGTCCAGGTGTAACCCATTGCCTAATTAAGGTGATACTAATAAGCAACAGCAGAAAGATGTGAAAACTCCTTAGGGAGGAGCAAATGTCGCTGCTGCTTCTAGTTATTGCATGTCCAGGAATCAGCTGCAAAATTCACAGCCATTTTAAAGGACATCAGTTGTCAGGTGAAAGAACAGGGCTTCTGTTGACTCTACTGACAAGGCCTATTTGCTTAAGCAGGATTTAGCTCTTGATCTTTAGTGGCTTCTACAAGAGATACATGCCATGCATACCTCCATGTCCAACATTTATGTTCTGTGAGGATAAAAAATTATTAAAAAAAAACCCTAATATCTTTAGTGTCTTTGCTATACAATCTAAAGATGTTCATTTCTATATCTATTCTTTTAGAATACCACAAATAGTCCCTATATGAGTTTTTTTGGGAAGTAAAGAAGCTGCCCCCAAACACTGAGCTCTAGCTATGAATGTGTGTGCAAAGCCCAGCTCGGCAATGGATTTTCACCCAGGTGCAAACATTATTCTCTTCATATTTGTGCACTTGTTTCAGGGCTCCTCAATGGCTTCTTTGCGCTAGCTCTGGGCCGCTTGCTATCCCGCCGTTAGGCTCTTTCCCAACCAAAGAGGCTTTCTGAGCATCTTCAAAGCAAAGAGCATCTGTGTGTGCTCCACATCCATCACGTGCACTCAGCTCCTTCTTCAAGAAAAGAAAAATTTAAGATATCAAATCAAATACCCTGCTGTTTCATTTGAGTTTAATTTGAAAACCTATACAGTATGCACATTACAAATAATTTCACTCAGAACTACTCTGTGTTTTAAAGTATAAAGACTATAAAAAAATGCAAACTTAAATCAGAATAAATGGGAAGATTTTCAGGACTCTGCTTTAAGCAGAAATTTGATTGACTGAAGTGCTGATAGTCTTAGACCTTAAGTACCTAGTATCAGCAAGGAGGTAAATTTTATGACTGCTTTATCATCTGAAAATAACAGTTTATGTGAAAACACTTGAGAGGTCCTTAATGAAAATGTTGCTACAAGGCATTGCTATAACAATACTAATGTTCCTGTGTTCTTAGTTTTGACCTTCCCTCCTAGTCAGGGCGAAGGTGCCCAGGTTTGCTACAAGAAACTTTGGATGACAACTCTCAAAAATAATGAAGTTTTTATTATTTTATAATCACATCTCTGGTGCTCTGACTTACTTACAAAAAAAAAAAAAGTGTTTCACACTTTTATACCTTTTATTTAAGGTCTCGTCCATAGTCGGAGTTTGATCATAGCTAGGGGAGGAGTGCTAGAGTGTCCCCTGCCTTTTGGACCGCTTGCTTATAGGCAAGTGGCCATCAGAGGAAGCGGCTGCTCCAACTTGTGTCCTTACAGGGTAACCACCCGCCTGACAGAGGTACCAGCCCTAGCACAGTCACGCAGATGGTCAGGGGAGCAACATGAGAGAAGTCAGGTCAATAGGAGCAGGAATCACGGCACCTGGCAGTGTGGGAACATTGCTTGGAGAGTTTCAATGCTGATGGAGCCAGTTGATTCCTGGTCACCAAACTTGACACAACCTCCTCTCCCGACCAGGAACACTATTTTTTCCCTGTAGCAGGGATGGGAGGGCTGAAGGAGAGTGGCAGCGCGAGGCAGTTCTCAGAGCGTGCTCTGGAAGGCTCAGCAGCTGCGGGGTCTGCCCAACACCGCACCAACCACCCGAGCACAGATTAGTTGCAGGATGCAAGGCCGAGCCCAACTCGGTATCTGGTGGTGTCCGCAATCACACTGGCTTAAGCAGGACCAGTCCTTGACCTGTGTGGGGCACTGTCTGAAATCAAAGTGCTTTCTGCTCCCTCTTCTTCCAGGGTTTAAGCACATTGAGAGGCTCTTCTCCACAGGCAAAGCAGCAGCTGAAACGGTTTAAGTGCTTTGCAGGGACATGGCGACCCAGCAGAGGAAGAGCTGCCTGTACCGACGTGACGCTGAGCAACTCTGCTCTTCCTCTTAATCCAGCCAGCAAGATCGAGCAGCACAGGCCGTCTTTCTGCAACTTCAACCCTCTCTCTCATTGGTGATTTTCCCAGTCATCTCCAAACCATGAAGGCAGTGGAAGCCCCGCAATCATGAGATGCTCCTTGGTCACAAGCCTGGGGTTTTCCCCAGGCAAAAGCATCTTTATTTATTTGCTCAGCTGTTCTTCACTGAGACCGAAAGCAACCAAATACTCAAATCCAAACGCGCATCTCAGCATCCAAAACTGCTCCTCATGCCGCCTTGCTCACTCTGTGGCTTGAGGAGGAGAAAAGCTGGGAGATAAGGGCAGGGGGTGGAGGGGAGATTAATTCTCGTGTTTTATGAGTTGGAATCACACCCTGCTGGCCCCGCAAGTGGAGTTGGATATTGCCGAGTGACTCAGCCACTGCCACAGCCAAGGAGGAGGCATGAGAAGGTCGCTGCTGCCTGTGTGGTCAGGGGGCCGCTTCCAAAATCAGGAGACCCTTCCCATAGCCGTCACCCTTCCCACAGCCCGGCCACCCTTCCCACAGCCCGGCCACCCTTCCCGCCTCCCGGGACACTCTTCCCACAGCCCGGTCACCCTTCCCGCCTCCCGCGCCGCGGGGCGGCGGCAGCGCCCCCTGGCGGCCGCGGGGCGGCGCCGCGCGCGGGGCCCGCAGGTTCCCATGGCAGCGCCCGGCCTCCTTAGGCCCAGTCATGTAACTTCTTGCAGCACCCATGTAACTCTGTCAAAAATCCATCAAACATGTACTTTTCCAAGGGAAAACCAGTTGCACTCACCCACCCAGGGAGCAAGTGGTATCACCTGGACAGATAAAGGCTAATTCAATACCTGGTGCCAACTGAGAAGGGACATGGAGCAACAGATACCTTAACACTTTCCCAAGCCCCATATATAGACAAGAGGTTTTTTACCTGCTTATGGCATTTCTGGGTGAACCTCCCTCCCTTCCACTTTTTCCCTCTAAATGACACTAAGCAAAGTGCTTATACTACATCAGAGTGGAAGAACTGCAACCATTTAGTTGATGGCAATGGATAGCACCATATGGCACGGGCTCAATGGGGTCTAAGTCACTGCATATGAATCAAGAGTAAAACTAGCTGCCACACAGCACAACATAAAACCAAATCTGCTTTATTGACAAAACACAGATGAACCCAGGCTTCAGATATCTGCGGTCTATTCCTGTCTAGTGGCGAGTTCCAGAAAAGTCACCTTAGGAGCAGCACCAATCTCCTTTCTCTTGTCTTCAAAGTTGATATAAAGCTGCCTTACAAAAGGCTATTTGGACACTACCAGTACCACGTTATTGTTTTAGTAGTAGTCATACTTGTTGCGACAGCTGATTCAGGTGACATACAGCTCTCTACCCAGGAATTTGCATCCTAGACTCATTGCACATTGCCCTAGGATGGCCAGCCCCATCTCCCCCATGTCCCCATAGGAGCATCTTTCATCTCCACTCCTCCATGAAAGCCCCTGCCTCATGCAGAAAGCACTTTGCCCATTAAAAACAGTGTCTAAAGCACCCTGAGGCTACCCAGACAGCACCTGCAGTCACAGAAGTGAAGCCAGATTAAAGTTACTTGAAAGGAGGTAAAAGCTACCAAGAAAGTTACACTTAAGCTAGATACTTCAAATAATCTTGTGGTCGTCCACCTACTCTTCTCCAGCGACACTCAGCTAAAGGAAACTAAATTACACCCAGGATACTCCAAAGCACGTACGGCAGACAATATGCCCAAGATACCACATTGTACTCAAAATCACGTGCTACTAAATCTTGCAGTCTATGAAGGGCTTTCACTGAAGTGACTTTGATGTCAACCTTAGGATACCATCCTGTTCAATTTATAGGAGAGCACCACTATTGCAGCAGGAGTAAATCAAGTGTAACCCCACTGAAGCTCATAACAGTATCTCTCAACAAACTATCATGCTAAGGTTGGCAACACTTTCCACACTGTCAGGGAATAGCCTGCCTTCTAAACTCAGTGACTTACTGCCATCTTCTGACAAGCCCTTGAGCCCACCAGTCTGCTAGGGCTTATGCAGCTGATTTTACCTGTCATGGAAAGAGACACTCCAGGCCAGGCTCCAGCTTCAGTACAGAAGGACCATCCTTGTCCACCAACTTGACTGGATCTGGAGAACGGTGTTTCCATACACTTGCAAAGCACCAGATTTCTAACAGTTACAGCCTCTACTCAATGGTGAGCAAGCTAGACCACCAGAAACACCAGATTTCCTTGCTGCCCATTTCAAGTGAAGAAACACCTTCTAGGCATATGCTGTGTGCCAAGGGCAAGCTTTGCAGTTCTGCAGTTCTGGGAAAGCTAGCTATCCCAGAGGGCAACATAACCTTCCCTTGCTCTGCTCCTCTTCACAAATTAAAAAATCACTTTTTTTCAAATCAGTTTTCTTCCTTCATGTTATCTTCATTTATCTTCCTTCCTTTCATAAACAAAGTCTTAAATTGTTGTTCAAACAGAAACATGGATCACATGAGCTGCTTCAAAGACTGCGTCCAATTAATAGAAGTAAAATAAACAGAAGAGAAATGTTCATTTTCTAAATAAGTCTAAATTTATTACCATAGTAAAAAAGTTTGGATTACAAGTGTCCGAACAGTATAAAAGTACAAAACAGGTTCCATAGATTTCTAATACATTAATACAAAGTGCATGACTACATACAGTTCATCTTGCATTACTACCAGGAATGGAAGAGGTGGGAGGGTGTAGGGGAAGCAGTTGGCAGTTGAAACCTAGCAATAAATAAATAAATACAGAAGAGATGATCCGTATCAGAGCACATCCTACCACCAGTACTGCAGCCTTATGTGCACAGAATTATTGATACTGGAAACACAAATTTAAACAGAAACAGCTGGGACTTACTCAAGCCCTTATTCAACATGACCAACCTATTTAAGCAGGTACACAAGCAAGTATCCATTTATTTGGTTGCAGATGAAAGCATGGTATGCAGCTTTATCCTCCCTTCAGGATCTCAGAGAGTTTTAAAAAAAAGCAAAACAACAGCTCTGAAAGTTGTAAGGCTGTGATGAGTCAAAGCTCCGTTTCCTTCAGGGCTGAGTTTTCCACTAGCACAGAAAAAAAGCTTTGAGGGCGGAGGCTCCTCTTAACCTGCATCCTTCCCTACCCATATTTTATTTGCTAACTATTCCCATTCCAGGAAGTGAGATTACATGGAAATCCAGTCCTAAGCCCTACCCACCAAAATATTATGCTGACAACTCACACAAAATAGAGGGAGCTTGTAGCAGTCCACTGCAGAGTATCCCAAAGTGTAGTAAAAAAAAAAAACCCCAAAAAAACCCAAAAAACCCAAACCAGAAACAAACAAAAAAAGCAGAATTTCCAGCATACACAAACCTTCATA
>JAVCKT010025292.1:0-13869 GCA_032273925.1 Rhynchotus rufescens | reverse complement strand
TTTTTTTTAAAAAAAAAAAAAAAAAAAAAAAAAAAAAAAAAAAACCCAAACCAGAAACAAACAAAAAAAGCAGAATTTCCAGGATACACAAACCTTCATAAAAGGAACATGAAGCACTTGGGAACTAAAACTGCAGCCCACTCTCCAGGAAAGCTGCTCCTGCCCTAAGGGCAAAGTTGAGTATGAAGAAGTGTCACAACGGTTTGCACACCGTTTTGATGGGGAATGTGTGTAGGAAATGCCATCTTTTGCAAGCAAAGCTGCCTCTACTCAGTACAGCACCATTCTTGACAGAATTCTTCATAATTTGCAGCAAGTCCAGTATTCACAAAATTATTGATCCAATGGTTAACAAAAAGCACAGAAGCACTGCAAGGGGGAAAAGGCTGCAAAATGGAAATTTTGAATCCAGACCCCAAGCTAGGACCAAGTTACATCCCTGGAGCAGAACCTGTCAGGTTCAACACCAGCAGAAAGTCTTTTTTGCAGTCACATTTCAACTGTGTCGGGCCAACAAATACCAGTTACTCATTTTTGACCCTCTAACTTAGGCTAACACCTACCTTGGGCTAACCTGGTTGTTGTCTTGGTCCACCTCTAATCACCAGTCAGTTGCTACAGGAGATCCAGGACACCTGCTGCTACCTAAAAGGAAAAGCCTCCCATTTCACTATGTTCAGTCCTTCAGCTCCTCTCCTCCTTAGCTAAGGAGGCCGGCTCTCCTGCCCCTTCTTGAGAGGATTTTACATTGGCAGCCTTCTCAGATAACTCTCCTTACACTAGGGATGTCTGCAGTTACCAGTCAGTGTCATGTAGGAGGGATGCAATATTTGCCTTTCTTACAGTGTCAGTAGTATAGGGTGAGATCTCCACACCTTTAAAAAAATATTCATTTAACTAGAGAGGTTATAAGTCACTTATAACCTTTCTATGTATTAATTCATCTTATTGACTCATATATGTCTAAATGAAATATTTTCTTGGGAATTTAAGGAAAGTTACCAACCAAGTTTAAAAAATAATAATAATAAAAAATGCCTGACAACCACTGCTTCTCTCAATACAAAAACATAAACTACATAAACTTTAATATACAAAACCCCATCCTCAAGTTCATTTGTGAAGAGAGTGGAAGGGGGAAAAAATATTAGAGGGACAACCTTGCAGCAGCATTCAGCTCTGCTAAGTGTTCCATAGCATCTTAAATATTATGTACAGTCTTTCGGAAAGGATACAAACTGGCTTCAGAGTTTGTGGAATTGTGGCAGTAAAAACCCAAAACAGTTCTAAGGAATAGTCTTTTGGCAGCATAGCAGGTGTCCAAAGTGAACAGTCACTTTCTAGTATTTTTCCAGAGAAGAATAAAAAAAAAAAAAAAAAAAGAAAGATCTGCATAACCTTCCGCAGCTCTCCAAGGAAGTCACCACTCCTCCTGGGCAGAGATTGATGGAGACTGTGATCCCTCTTGTTCTGGCTTCTCGGTGGCGGACTTTTTATTGCTACAGCAAGGTTTGAAGAGATGAGTGTCTATGAGGACTTCCCCAAAACGGCCTTTGTAAATAATCCCACAGCAAACCTTTTGCCTGGAGGAAGTAGAAGGGACAGAGAGGTTTGTATGTTTAGCATATACAGAAGTTACAGAAAGGTAAAAAAAAAACTATACAACTGATGTAACTCTGGGAGGTTAGGAAAAAGGCCACTCAGAAAACAACTCTGCCTAAATCTACAAGATTTAGTTGAAATATATCTATGCCTATGTAAGACTAATGCCTCCAATTTGTCATCATAGAGAAATTTCACATACACACTGAGTAAAACACTTGCAAAAACTGGTTAAGAGAATACACCAACGCCACAATTCAACACAGCAATTGACTAAACAAGTCATCACTGTGTCGGTGTGTAGCAAAAGACAACCAACTGACCAGCTCTCTGAAAATGCTCTGGTTTTCCTCTCTCTCTCACAGGACAATCAATTCAAACATTATGTTTTGTTGCCAGGCTGAGGGCATTTGGGTATTTGATAACACATCTACAAAGCAGTTTTAAGATAAAAGATGATGAAAATCAAGAATATTATCCATCACTCCCAAAACACAAACTTTTTCCAAAGAAAGGTGGATACAGTGGATTAAATAGCACAAATTAAGCTCAGCGGCACCTTGCAAATTCCTGAGGAAGAGCGATCAAGCACTGTGCAAATGAAGCACACTGCTGGCTACAAAAAAAATCATATTATTTTACCTTTTCCAATATGTGAGATCTAAAAAGGAGAAGACCGGTGTTCTGCTGGAGCCAGCACTCATCTCTGTGTCAGAGCCATCATCAGACTGGTTGCTGTAGCAGGGAGACTGAGCTGGGGAGGCACTTGAGGTGGTACTGTGGGCATCAGAATCTGCAGGGAGGGAAGCACAAATGCTGCCATCAAGACATACACCTAACTAGCTTAGTCATCCTCCTCCTCACCCCAGAAAAGGGTTGCGTTTAGACTAGGACTGGAGAAAAAGGCTCTCAGGAGGGTGGGGGGAAGCAGGTAGTAACAACCATCATCATTTTAACTTTCCCCTCACAATTTTGAGAGATCCCTGGAAGAAGCACATGTGTTCAGCAGACAGGCCTGAGCTCGAGGGACATCCTCATGCCCAAAGGGCTGGGAAGCGGCTCAGATTCGGACTCCAGTCCCTGTTCTCAAGGGCACCCTGGGCAGGTCACACACTGGACAAAATCCTAGTCCCTCTATGAAATTGCTGCAATACTCCTGCAGGTGACCCTCTTGGTGCTTTAGACCCACTGCCCTCTCCTTTCCTATCTGTCCCATTAAAATCTCCCAAAGCTCCTCACGTTTGTGATTATTCGTCACTCGCTGCGTTAGGCAGCACGTGAGTTTCGCTGAATCAAGACTGAGAACAACAAACTCGGTGCAGAGCTTGCACAGTGCAGGGGCTGCCAGCCTACCTTCCAGCTGTTATCCCTAGCACCTAGGGTGATCCAATCATAGAGGATTCACTACAGCATGCTGGATGAAGAGATACAAGCTCTCCTAGCCGGGGCATCTGCAAGTTCTCTTAACTGAGTCTGTGTTCAGTACTGCAAATGCTTTCTAACAATAAAGAAGCCCCTAGTTTTGTGGGATCTGCTTCTTATTCATTTCCTTCAGGACAGGTAGACAATTGAAAGAGGACTAAGCAGCAGCTAGAAGCTGGAAGGCTGGGCTCTAGAGGAAACTGTTAACACATTTAGAGCACAACTGGCAGGTGGCTTTGCTGGGACACTATGAGTCCAAGTCTATCTGAAGAGTGTTAGTGGGAAGAAATCACCAACACTGGCAAGAAAAGTGTGAAGAAACTGTTACAGAGGAAACACACTAAGAAATGGAAAAGGAAAAAGAAATATCTAGGCTAAAAAGAAGCTCACGTTAAAAACCAGTATCAAATCGGAGTCCCTCACAGTGATATCAGTAGTGTAGTCTTCCTTGAGAAGAAACAGCTGAAAAGGCCCCTTGTACCTTAGCAAGAGCAGGCAGAACTATTCCAGCTGTGACTGCAGTGTGGATTGTGCCCAATGCTCTCCAGGAACAGGCTGCTGAGGTGCGGGACACCTGTCACAACTGCCTGCCCCCGGACACCAGGGCCCCGCGCTGCCCTCGCCCTTCCCAATCCCGCACAGTCCGGCTCTGGGATCACCAGCTCTGGGATCACCGGCTCTTCCCCTTCGCCACCCTCTGCCCAAGCAGCCAGGGGATGGCAGGCTGCACAAAGAGAGAGCACCTACACGTACCGGAACACCATCGAATCTAGGCAGTGATTCAGCTTGGCCAGCTTACAACAAGCTATTTTAGGGGAGGCCAAAGTTCACTGCCAAAACCCCTTTGGATCAACTTACTGTGCCGCTTGAATTCCTTTTGCAGTTTGCTGATTTGATTGCTCTTTATTCTACTTCCAGAGAGAGTTTTCATTTTCTTTGGTTTCAGCGTTGTTTTCAGGCTGGGTCCAGCTCTGGCATCTACCACCTACAACACAGGAAATCAGTATCTAACACTCCTGATTCATGCTCACACTGCACTAATCAAGGAACTTGATGGGATTTAGCTGAAGGTCTTCAAGCCCAGATCAGTTAAACCAAGGTACTAACACTGTGTTTCATTTGAATCTGGTTCCTAAGAGGCTGAGTCTACAGGAAGAGAAAGAAAACTAGTTTTAAAAGCACATTCAGTTAAACTTCTGCCTTCTTCCAAGTCTGACAGACTCACTTTAGTGGACAACCATTGTTTAAGCCAACACAGAAGTGGATCAAAACATCCATCCAGCAATTCCTGCAACCCTTCCCCCACAAAACAACATGAATTTCAACTCTGAAAAAAGCTAGAGCTAGTAATGACCGCAGCACTGGCTCCTGTTATCATCAAGATCTCAAGACTGTAACATACTCAAAAACCCTGGTTGTCACCCCAGCCTCAGGCCCCAAATAAATTAGATATATCAAAACAGAATATGAGAGTGGAGATGGCTGTGAGTTATTAGTCATTTTAATTATCTGACTAAACCAATTTGATTTATATGCTGCTTGAGCAAGTCACCCCGCTTGTTCAAGCTATTAAAAAAGGAAAAACAAAAGGGAGAACAACCAATTTTTGGACAGAAGCCAAATCTGGTATGTTTGAGTGTCATAAGAGACTTCTGCACAAAATTATTGGCTTGTGAAAACAAGGAATTACAAGATAAGTCTGTGACTCCATCCAAGGCTGCATCCAAGATCACAATTTGCACATAGGTCAAATGAAGACAGGTGGTAATATTCTGGGAAGATTTTAGGGATGCTCTGTGTGTGTCAAGGGGTGAAGAGCAAACCCCAAAACTATCCTACTGCTCCCTTCTCTAGCAGAATGGACTGGGTCACAGGAAACAAGTTACTTCAAGGATAGGGTAGAAACAACTGAATAGCCAACTAACGTGATTCCAGTTCTTTTTGGATCCTGCTGGCAGTTTTTTCCATCTTTTCACCAAAAGGACACATGCATTGCAAATATCTCCTGAGCGGGCCTCATGGAGCCTGGAGAAGGAAAAAAAAAAAGTAAAATGTGTATCTATATTGGTTAACAGTTAGTTCCTTAACAAAGCAAGTAACAAAAACTGAAGGGTTGAAGAGGGGAGAGAAGTTGCAGTCCTTTTTTTCAGACATGACCATCTGGGCTGCTCCAACAGTGCCACCTAAATAATGAACGCTCATTTTCAGAAAACACTTTTTTACCAAGTTAAAGAGAGTCAAGAGGGCCTACAGAAGGACACTAAAAAAATAGCTCCATCCCTCCAGTTATTTTTGGAAACCATAGGCCTAGTGAGTTGGTTGGTTTGACAGAGGAAGGAGGAGGAAGAGCCATATTCCTTGAAAGCACATTTGAGAACAAACCTTGGAGATCTGACAAAAGTTTTTTGAGCTTTTCACCTTCTTGCACAGAGCTTTAGGGATGAGTAACAAGCACCACCCAACACCCTCCTGCACATGTGTAGGATAAAAGTTTAGCAACAGCAGTCTCCAGAGTGACAGCAGTTCTCGTTCCCTAATAAACTTCCTACAGAACTGATTCCTATAGTTAAACCTCATTAAAAGAGTCATAAAAACTGCAGGATTTTTCAGCCATTTAAATGGGAGGACTTTGAGGCATCTGTAGGCAAAAGGGACAGGCTCAGATAAGCCACTGTTTGCTCAGTGTTAAGGCTGCATTTTTACCTTGGCAAGCATATTTCAGATAGCACAAACCCAAAAGCCCTGGTATCGTGCAAGCTTCTGTATTGTAGTCTACACAAAAAGGCAATGGGCCTTTACAGAGTCTTTCTACTGCCAAGGAGAGCAGCCAAGAAAACATGCCAGGGAAAAGTCATCAGCACCAGATTTATGCACAAAAACCCCACATGGTTAATAAAAACAAAAGACTATAAAACCATACATGAAAGCAGTATTTCAAGATAAAAGGAGAGAGAAATAAGGAAGAGATTTACAAACACTGCAAAATTTAACATATATGAAGTCAAGCACTTGAGTCAGCAGCAGTACCTACATGCACATATATTTTTAATATGATGCATGTAAGTTCCAATTGGTTAAGAGATTCTCATGAGAGTAACTCTTAACATTAGGATATAAAGCAGTGTAAGAATGACAGCTTTGATAGGTTCCTAGGGAAAATACTTGAGTAGAAATCTACAACATAAATAGGAGAAATTACCTCAGACAAATTTCAAAAAATTAAGTTGTTACACGGGAATTTACTTTCATGAAAAATTCATGACAAATTTAGATAGAATTTCTAAGTTTTCAGAAAGTAGCTCCAAAATGCTAGGAGATGGCAGTAGCTGGTGCAAGAAATAATTTATATTATTATAATAATAGAGAGATTAGCTTAAAAATGCTTCCAAGTAGCACTATTTGCAACATTACCTAATTGGAAAGGTAGTAACCTAGAACTTGCTCTCTATCACAATGGGTTTGCTATCAGAAATTATCATATATTGCTATCTCCTTTTCAAGCAAAGGCCCCAATACCTGAAGAAACTAACAGCTTTGCATAAAATGCTCTTGAATTGCTAAATATAACCCACTGAGTTCCACCCATCCAGGCCAGTCTCAGGTGCAAAGCTTGGAGATGGCTGCTATGGTTGACCACAGTTTGGACTCCAGAGGATCTTACCCAAAACAGTTCTGGAAATCCTTCTCGTAGCGCTTGCTGTCGGTGAAGCGGGAACTGGAAGACTTTGCCCTGCAAATACAGCAGCCCTCTATACTCCGGTACATCTTGGGCTTGTGGAAGCCAAACATCTTTTCCTCCCTGCTGTAGCCTGTGAAAACAAGCAAGAACTGGCATCACTTATCACTTTCAGATAGCGAAAGAAAAACCTGTGCAACTCACCAGGCATTCCAAGAGTAGTTTATAATTCACGACTGGAAACTGCTAGAGGAGCTCTTAGTTCTATCATGCCTTGCCTTACAAGAACAAATGCACCTAAAATACTTTTTCTTATTTGAACAAGAAAAAAAAAAAAGGAAAAAAGAACAATAATAATGTAACAGCTGGAATATCAAGCAGCAGGACTCGTGACAAGTCATTTACTGCACCCATCGACTCTTAGGGGACATCCACAGTGGGGCAATCCAGAGGCAGGAGCCTTGGCTAATGACAGTCACACGTCTGTGGCCAAGCAGGAGGCAGGATGGGCTGTAGGAACCTACCCGGGCCCCAGGATATGGAGCTGATAGCTGAATGCCGGGTGATCTCCAGCCCCCCACGCCATCATTGTGGGAAGCTTCCCGGCTTTCGGAGGCACCGCAGTCCCGGCCCCACAGCCTCAAGGGCTGCTCAGGGTGGAGCTCCCCAGCCGCTCCGTGGGACCCGGGAGCGCTCCCCAGCGGCTCCATGGGACCCGGGAGCGCTCCCCAGCGGCCTGCCCGCCCGGGGAGCTCCCCAGCCACATCCCCACACCCCCGCCATGTTGTGCTATGCCGTGCTGTGCCGTGTTGCGCCATGTGGGCGCAGGCTCAGCCCCGGCTCTCGCCGCCCCCGCCCGGCTCTCCCGGGAAGGAAACGCGGCGAGGAGGCCGCACATGGGCTGCGGGAGCAGCAGCAGCCGCCCGGGGCACAGCACGGCCCAGCAGGCACCCAGCTCGCCGCCAGCCCTGCCAACAACGCAGCCCTGAGGGCACCGCGCAGCCCAGCGAGTCCAGTCGTCCTTCCTTACCCACCCGCGCGTGCTCGCCCTTCCTTACCCACCCGCTCGCCCTACACCAGCTAACCCTGCGCTCTCAGACATCCCCCTCTCCTGCTCCTCCCTGAGCGCTTCCACAGGGAGCAAAGCGGGCGCTTTCCTGGCTCCGGGCCGGCACACAAGGCAAGTTTTTACAGGCCGGGCAGAACTTTTAGCTTTTATGTCATAACAGATGCAGGGAGCGTTCCAAGATGGATTCTTGTCTTTTAGGCTGTGTTACAAGGTTTATTTAAACACCCCATTGCAGGGAGTGAACAGCCACCTCTGCTGCTGGGGATCTGCGCCAGCCTGCGGCTCCACGGGAACAGGTTTTTCACCCCTGAGAAATTCTGATTCTAAAAAACTAGCAGCCAGAGCCATGCAAGTAGCTCAAGATTTCCTCCCTTCCCTTAAAGCCGTTCTTGCAGAAACTATGGGGGGGGGGAAGAAACAAAAACAAAAAAACCCACCACCACAACCCACTTCTTTTCTCCACAAAACACACACACACCATCCCAAGGTTTAGTTCAGCTCAGGCAGGATTTTCAGAAGCTCAGCAAATGATGGAGATGCTGTCAGGTCTGGAGAGCAGGAACTCTTCATCACCTCTTGGCACAACAGACTGCCAAGGGACCCTGGTACGTGGTGAAGGTTTGAGCCATAGGGGTCCCGTTCCCCATCCTTCACCAGCAGGAGGGCAAGGGACTAAGTTCTGATCCCCATCAGATGGACAGAGGACACTGATTTGAGGACACTATGATAATGTGAGATCTTTCATATGTAACATTAAGCCCTGTCACATGATCACAATAGTAAAATAATTTGGAACTTAAACTGAGCCCCAAGAACAACAAAGTACTGAAAACCTTACATAACACCGTAGGTCAATACTCTTGCACAAAACCCTTTAAGGAACCCATATGCACCTGAAAATGCATTTCAGCCTAGCACGTGGCAGTGCAAGACACCTTCTACTCAAATATCTTTTCACAGCTTGAGGTCCTTAACCAAATCCTGAACATCTTAACCAAAGAATCTTCCCGCACAGCCTCATCACATTTGCCTCTGGGCTGTGAAGTGTCTAGGCAGAGACATAGGGCACATTTTCTTTCTTAGCACCCAGTGTGCCTCTTCAAAAGACAGGCTCTCTTGAGGGTACTGCATTTAACAAGCCTTTGGAGATCCAACTGCACGTCCACCCAGGAATTGCCAGCCACCTAACAGTTATTGTAGCTTTTGTTTATGATTACTCAAGTTTGCTTACCATCACCCATGTTAAGTCTGTGGTCTGGTCCTTTTCTTCAGAAAAATCAAGGACTAACCAGGCTCATCAGCAAGGCAAACCTTAAGCAGCAAGAAGAACAGTTTGATTTACTTTCTAATCCAGCCTCAGAGAGGCGAATGCTGACGAGATGATCTCTATCCCCAGCTGGTATTTACACCACAGGAGAACAGGACGCATGTTTTACAATTCGTGCTTCCACAAGGCCTGGCATCAGACGTGTATAATCTGAAAATATTTTGTCTTGCATCATTGCTGCCATTCTCACAGAAGCCGCCTTTCAACACAGCCTTTCAATAGCAGGGAAACTAGTGCCATCTGTTTCCCACTTGATGAATGGTCAGCAACGGTATTACCATATATCATTCCTGAATGGGGAAGAGCTGGTAGCAAAACCACAAGTAAAACAGAGTCCTGACAACTGCACCCAACTGCAGTTACAAATGGAAGGCGTCAGTCCAGTTACACATTTAATCCTAAACAGTTGTCATTTAACCATTATATACTTCATATTCTGTCAGCTGGAGTGCTTAATAGCCAATATAAACTGCATTTGAGTCTACAAGTGCTTATCAGCACTGCTAAGCTTAAAGCAGTTTGTCTCAGCTTGCCTGCTAAACTATAATTATGTGTCTAATGTTAGTGTTGCTGTTGACACTATTGTACAGACTTAACTACACGTAAAAACACTGTATGACTGTGCCCTTTGAAAGGTTTAACTTGGAGGTTTTCTAATTTCAGTCTCAAATTAGCAGCAGAGAATTAGACTGACAGCTACCAAAACGCACTAGTGTCTCTATGGTGCTTAGATCTTGCTGTGGAAGTCTAACCATGTGTATGGGATGCATTAAAGAAAAAAAAAGGGTCAGGCAGGAATGCTCCCCCACAGAAATTTAAGCACTATAACTTTTTTTTTTCCCTCTCAGTTTTAAACTTGTTACTTGACTATATAAGTCTTTTACATGAGCAGCTGTACAGAAGTGAGTCACTCTGTATTGAGTGATTCCTTGCAGATTTTGCAGATCTGTATTGATCTGCAAGGAGTGAGAGGAGTGGTGGCCACCCTGTAGAAGTGGAGCGCCTGCATGAAGAAACTCCCAGATCCTGGCGAGGATGAGCTATCCTTCCTGGCCTAAGAAGTGCAGGAGAAGCTGCTGTTCCCTGCATCCCGCTCTAGCAACTTGAAGGGACTCCCAAAGACGACTACAGAACTTTTCTCCATCCCTCCATCCTCTCACTTCTGAGAAAGAGCATCAAAGGCAGATACTCTTTAAAGGAGGAAGAAAAAGTTAAGCAGAGGACAGTAGGAGGAGAAGAGGAAAGTCCTGCTCATGCCTTTGAGGGGGGCTGGTGCAGGACAGCATGTGTCACACGTGAGAGTTGCTCAGCACTTTGGTTACCTGTCAGAACTAGAACTTGGGATTCATTTCTGTCTGCAAAATTTAGTTGGACCGTCTAAAGCACAAGGAGAAATTGCTTCAAATGCTCGTTAAATTTTCATGTAAGGGAAGAACTTCCGAACTCTCCAGATTTTTAAAATAATAAAGCCACCTCCATCTGCCTTTCCAGAGTCTTTCTGTTCACCCAAGAACGAACAACTTTCATAGCAAAATGAAAGCGTCCCTTGAAAACAGGAGCATCTGTCCAACAAAAAAATGCCCAGCCACTCCAAAGGAATATGCTCACCTGATTCCTGGGACACTGGAACAGGAGAATCACAGAATCTTAAAGGCTGGAAGGGACCTCTAGAGATCATCTAGTCCAACCTTGCTGCTCCAGCAGGGACACCCAGAGCACGGGGCACAGGGTGGCATCAGGGCAGGTTTGGAAGATCTGCAGACAAGGAGACTCCACAGCCTCCCTGGGCAGCCTGTGCCAGGGCTCTGGCACCCTCACAGGAAAGAAGTTCTTCCTCACCTGGAGGTGGAACCTCCTGTGTTTCAGCTTGCACCCATTTCCCCTTGTCTTGTCACTGGCCACCACTGAGAAAAGCTTGGCCCCCTCCTCCCTACAATCTCCCTTCATGTATTTATACATGTTAATAAGAACACCCCTTGGGAAAACACCCCCAGGGATTGCAAGACAGCGGCGTTTAAGTCCCTTTGCTTAAGTGAGCCGCAATACAACTGTGTATGTACAAAAGAGCTAACCTGCATCGATGTAAATGCACTCCCTAAGTTTACACGGTGCACAAAGCAGCTCTGGAAGAGAAGCAGAAAGTTAAAACTAAAACTCAGAAAACCGTATCTTAACATGCCCAAAGCCAGAATGCTCCAAGGAAAGAAGTGAGACCAAACTAATTGTTTTTGTGTAGAAATGCAACTTGAATCTTCACAGAAGTCATTTTCATACTGGCATCTTGGTCTTACAGCTCAAAGTGTACGGGCCGATTTCTGACAACCATAAAGCTGGAATTCTGCAGTAAAAGGTCACATTAGATCTTAAGGTATCTCTCCTCTGTTCAAATAAGCAAGCTCATCTCTTGCAGCTACTGTTGCATGCTCTGTGCTGCAAACTCACCATATCCAATGTAAGCAGCAGCTACAAAACTCCGCATCCCCTTCCCATGCCGGAGCCCCTCCAGCAGCCCTGCTAGGCACAAGGCACTGCAAGCGCAGGTTTCCAAAGCAGCCAAGTCGCAAAGGAGCCTCCCGGAGCCGGTGACCTCCGCTGGGAGACGAGCACCTCGGCTGTGCAGGCAGACAAAGCGGGAAGGAAAGGAAGTGCAGGAACCTGGGTGTTCCTGCATGCCGCTCCCTGTGGCTGCTACTCCCCAAGGGAGAGGCCAAAGGAGGAAAACTGTGATCAGCCAGATTTGCATAGGAAAAAGATCCCAAACCTGTCCCACCTGCACGCATTCCTTCTTGAAGGTGTTTGGGCTGTGCTTTTCTCTTTCTTTTTTTTCCTTCCTTTTGGAAGCCCCTGTTGCACAACTAACACCCATGTGTGCAGCCTAGGCGGGAGCCCGGCACGGAAATGCCAGGATGCCCTTCAGCGGGCGCTGGAGCTGCTCCCATGCCCATGGATCCACCTGCTGCTCAAGAGGCCTCGCAGACACCCCAGGTCACAAGACACCGAAAAACTCGTTTTAGAAGAGGGTGAAACACCTGATGGAGCCTGCAACTGAGCACGGAGATACCTGTAACCACTTCAGCAAAGCAACTGGAGGGGGCTTTGTTATAACGATACTCCCAGTACATCCTTAAAGTGTCACCAGAGACTGCATTCGGACTTTGGACTCTGGAAAAAAAAGCTGGAGCCCGGGTGGTGAAAGGAGCCGGGCCCCTCCACGCTGCCCATCCGCGGGGCCTCTGCTCCTGCCGGCTCCCTCGGCTCTTGGAGAGAGGGAATGGCCGCTCTTGGAAAGCGGGAATGGCAGCAAGGGCAGGTGACTGGCGCTGCAGGCGCAGCCGTGCTCAGGGCCACGACAACGTGGGGCAGGATCAAGGCAAAAGCTTTGTGCCCCGCTCAGGACAATAGCCCCCCTCCCCGCACGGTTTTAGCATCATTTTTAATGCGTGTGAATTTAACAGCTCATTTTCCCCCACTTAAGCAGTAAAGGATGGTTTGTTTTTAAAGGCAACCCTGTAACTGCCGGCAATTAGCTCCCCTTTGAGCAGCTCCTGCAGCCTGAGAGGCCAGGAGGAATTTTTCTCCAGGGGCGCTGGAAGCGGCTTCCCGCTCCTCGCGGGAGCGGCTGGATGCTGCCCGCCGGCAGACGCATTGGAAAGGCCCCGTGACTCGCTCCTGAGGCACCGCAAATCCCACCACAGCTCCCGGGCGCGCGGGGAGCTCCGCGCCCGCCGGGACGCGGCTCGGGACGCGGGAGCAGCCGGGGGGGCTTTTCCAGCCCGCGGCGGCGCCTTCGGGACCCGCGGCCTCTCCTCCCGCCGCCACACGGGCACTGCTCTCAAGTCCTGTTTTTATTTATTTTTCCTTTTTTCGTTGCCATTGTCACGATCCCGGCACAACCGAGCCCACGGGGCCGGGGGGACAGGGGTTTTGCGGGACGCAGCCCCGCGCGCAGCGGGCAACAGGTTGCGGAGCGCCCTTTAAATCCCGCTCGCTGCGCGGGCGGCGCGAAGGAGAAAATCCAACAATAAAATGGTAATAATTAAAAACCTGCCAGTTTTGCGTCCCGGGCAAGCGAGGGGCCGGGCAGGGAGCACGTGCAGCAAGGCGCGGGGCGGCCGCGGAGCGCGGGAAGGCGCGCGCGGAGCCGCGTGGCGCGGCCGCAGCAGCGCCGCACAAAGGGCCCCCCCGCGCCCGGCCCCGCCGCCCCCCCCAACGCAAAACTTGCAAAAAGAGCGAGGGAAGGAAGGAGCAAAGAGGCCGGGAAAGGAGCGCGCTTCCAAGCGGGACGGGGCGCGCGCTCCTCGTGGCCCTGACGTAATTCAAACATGGCAACGGGCCCGCGGCCAGGGGCAGCCCCCCCGGCTCCCCCCGCCAAAAAACACCCCAAACCTCCCCGCTGGGGTCGGCGCAGACCCCCCTGCCCGCCCTGTACCGCGGCAGGGGGTTTCCCGCCTCCTCCTCCTCCTCTTCCTCCCCGCACGCGGCGCGGCCGCTCGCGGCGCATCCCAAGTTGGAGCGAGCCCCGCGCTGCTGCTGCTGCTGCTGCCGCCGCCGTCCCGCGGCCCCGCGCCCCGGCCCCGGCCCCGCTCCCGCCACGCGCGCACGCGGCGCCCGCCGCACGTGGGCGCCCTTTGTTTTCCCTCCGCCCGCGCCGGCCTCCCCCGCCGCAACGCGCGCGGAAAACAGCCCGAGTCACAGGGGGAAAAAAAAAAAAAAAAAGAAGAAAAAGAAAAAAAAACCACACATACTATAGGTATATTAAAAAAAGAAAAGAGA
>JAVCKT010025291.1:0-12114 GCA_032273925.1 Rhynchotus rufescens | reverse complement strand
GTAAGTTTATATGTCCAGTGTATGTATGTGATTGTTTTGTGACTGTCTATAATAAGAAATGGTGTATGTTTCTTAATCCATCCAACTATTCCAAAAGCATATGTTCTAGTTGAATTTGCATCATTTAATAAGTTTAATAAGACACTCACTTACGCTTAAGAGTGAGTCTGTAATCCTCTCATTCACTTAATGGATTTTTATCCATGTTACATGCTAGAGAGGATCAAACTGACTAGAAAATTAATTTTAATGTAAGGCATAGAACATTCTACAATTATTGAAGATGCGAAATATTCAGAAACTATGGAAAATGCTTTTTGGATTATTGTGGGTGTTATTTTTCTTCACTAGAGTTTTTGATGGCAATATTCCTTGATGCATTACATTAATATACCTCATCTGTTTTAGCCATGTTACTTGTTCGAAGTAATTCATGCAAATGTTAGTTCTGCTTAAGTTACAGTAACGTATTTCTTACTGATGGAAAATTTTACTGTGTCAGTCTTCAAAAAAGTAAATTTTTCCAATGATTATGCTCAATTGCCAAGGTAAAAATACAACAAAAATAAAATAAAACTTCACTAAATCATACTTTTCTAAACCACCGCAATATCAGTGAATTTATGGTCTTGCTAAGAATAGGGTCACTGATATTATAGTAGGGTTTCTTATTACAAATATGTAGCTAGAGTATATTATAGTATGTTGTTCAATATATTAACAGTAAATTAAACTAGCCTAGGTTTGAGAAAACAAAATAGGAGTATGGATTGATGCAGTATTCTTCCTTTTCCAGCTGTTCTATTCACTTGAAGTTCACAAAATTCGCAAATATGTTATATTTTTTCCAAGAATTAGTGTTTATTTCTTAGTGTTCAATTGGGAAATGATTTATTTGTACTGTGAAACTAGAAGAAGTGGAGAATATACATATGTATTTTGCTAGAGAGCTGAGCAGAAAATTTATCAGTGCAAATATGTATGTAGGCATAAATGCAAGAATTGCATTTCCTTGCCTGTATAGTGGTGACTTACAGAATGTGATTTCAAATTTAGGAAGCGTAATTTGGACCCAGTTTCACATTTTGGGCAGCAAAAATCTGGATGATGAAAGGATTTTATTCTGAGCTATCAGTGCCTGAGTGCAGTTGATCCTTAGTGTCGATAGCGTGTTCTGTGCTCTTGGCAGATGCCTCTCCCCTGGAGGAGGTGGTTCCCTTTGCATGGAGCTGACCCTTCCCTTGGAAGGACCATGGATGCCTTGCAGGCACGGGCATAATTCAGAGCAGCACCACAAGCATTAGCCAGTGAAACACAACTGTTATGGAAAATTATTGGACAGGTTCTTACTGCAAAGGAGGTGTCCGGGGGTAAAATAGAAGTTGTAATGCTAGGGAAAGGCCTAAACAAAGACAGATTAGAAAAGAATGTAATAATGCAAAGCTACATCCCATGGAAGAACAAGTTAGTATATGAGTTAGTCAAAAATATATAGCCGCATTTTGGAAAAAGGAATCCAGGTTTGTTTGAGCTTTAGTGTATGAGGATAAAACTAGACTTGCAGCAATCATGGCCTAGGTATGTTTCTGTTTTTTAATGTTGGTGTATGGCTTCAGTAGTATGTTACTTGCATAACAGTAGCTAAAATATTGAAGACCATACTTAGTACTGTTCTTTAAAGTATAATTTCCTTGTGACTTATTCCTGGTGATATATTCCCTGGAATTAAACCGTAATCATATATTTACCAAGCCTCAATCCTGCCAGCAACATATTAAATGCAAACCTAAATTTAAAATTTTAGGTCCTTCCGTGGAAGTTGGTTGAACTAGAAGTATTTTCTGTTGGAGACCTTAGTTGCTGCCCTTGCTATCAGAGCAGTAGCAGGACAGTTGGACGGGGAGCACTAGGATTTTACCTCAGACCTGGCTTTAGTTAAAGCAGGGGAATTTGGCCTCTATTTGAGGAGGGCAAAGCCGTGCAGTGGTTTCCTTAGAACAGTCTTGTTTAAAAATTGCTGGGAAGGTGAGAATTTTTTGAGCAAAGACTTCAGGAATCTCTGTTTTGTTAATGCAGGGTAGTGTTTGTGTTTATTCCTCCCCAGTTACCAGGAAATGGTAGGAACAGGTATTTTTTATGTAGCTTTGTATTTAGATAGCAAACAAATTATGATAATGTACAGTATGAAAGTATGTATTTGGCCTTTTAAAATAGATCTAAAACTAACTCATTATTTCAATTTGAGAAGTTTTTTTCCCGTTAAAGTATACATTATTTCAAGTGGCTTTTTAGCTTTAGTTCTGGACTTGCACTTCTCTTTAGATTTAGGGGTAGGAAAGGGATTTTTTAAAATTTCTGTTGTAACTTCAACTAAGCAGTTTGTGAAAGTTAAAATACTGCATTCTGCATCTATTTTAGAGTATTTTTACTACATGTTAATACAATTATCTTTTACTTCTGCTCAGATAGTATAAAACAGTTATACTTAAAAGGCTAAGTTTGTTTTATGTTTGAAAGAAAATGAGAAGTAAAAAATTGCTTGATTTAAAGAAATCTGTTCTTATCTAATCCCAGGTTTCTTATGTATCTACTTTCCCCATCGTTCACTTTAATACTGTTTTTTTTCTTTCTGTTGTTACCAATTTGCATCGAACAAATAGGTTTAATATTATGTATACTATCCACTGATAATAAATTATAGGATTAAAGGTATGACAGATTTTAGAGGAGGTAAGAAGTTATTATTGGAATTAGCTGCAGTTTACATTTTAAGTGCACATGATTTATTCAGCAAGTCTGCACTAATAAAAGATGAGTTTGATAGCAAAGCTTTTATGTAAGGCTTTAGACTTTTTATTGGATTTAAAACCATTCACAGATCTTACACCTCAGAAATTGCAGCTTTTGTCACAGTCACTTAATTCAAAAAAGCAGTAAGCTAAATTTTTCTCTGTGTTCACATATATTCATACCCCAAGGGTACGTTAAACTCAGACCTCTTCCTGCTATGGAAGGAATCGATCCACCTAAATACTTAATCTTAGGAGACTTTGCAAACATGACTTCTAGAACTGTCCTTTATGGTTGAAATTTCCCAAGTTCAGTTTGTCAGAGATTTTAAAAAAAGTGCAAAACTTTAAGTACTAGTTTAACTTCAGAGAGAAAACATAAATAAAGCAAAAGAAATTTTCTTCCTATTAGAACACCGATAGCTTTATTTATATGGCTTCCATGCTGGTAGTTTTTTGAAGCTCACGAATGTGTTTTGAATAATCAGACATGCAAGTTTCAAATAGTTCCTTTTTAAAAAAAACTATGCCACAACTTTAATATTAGTTGAAGTATTACGCTGCTGTTAAAACAAAAATATAGGAATGTGTAGTTGAGTAAATGAGGTACTAGTTAATTAGTGCTTTTCTTGATAAATTTGTAGTTGATAAATTGTGTTAATTAAATTATAGGAACAGTTTCACATTAGCTAATAAAACCCAACCCCCTTAGTTATAATTTAAAATTATTGTAACCTAATCTGGCGTAGCATACTATATTAAATTGATCATTGCCTTTTCTGCTATGCGATATTACACTCTTCATCTTTCTCATTCATTTTGCATGCATCTGCTCACTTCTGTACAGCCACTGTAGAGGCAATTGAGGCTGAAAAAGGTATGATCAGAGTCTTTGCCCTTGGCAGAGATCTGTGGTGTCTGGGAGGGAATTCAACAGTACTCTGTGTGGGCTTGTTTTACTTTCAACTTGTACAAGCAGGGATGAATCAATACAGTTGATTCATCCCTTTTACTTGTAACATTCATTTGTAGCTTTAGGATGATGATTACCTGTATTAATATTTTAAGGAGATTTTTTTTCTGTGTTTTTTCTTTTTTTTTTTTTCAATACAAAATATGCATAGGTTTCTGTTTTTATTTGTATAACAGCATGTTGTGGTATGTGGTGTTGTCTTGAAGTCCTTTGAAATGGTAGTTTTTTTTTTTTTTTAATGCATTCAACTGCAGGGTTTTTTCTTCCTTTTTGGGGGGAAAATACAGGGAAGGAGGGTTGTTTATGCATGCCTGTTCTCATAAAATTTGTTCTTAATGGCTTCAAACATCGTTTTTTTTTTAAACTTTCCATAACACATCTGGTAGTGCAAAACATATAAGTACAAAGTTTGCTTTTCCTGTAGATTTTTTACATAATTTGTTGACCAAATTTGCTTTCAGTATACACGCCAATCTGCCAGTAAGAGGCATATTAAATTCTATGGATTATCAATGCTGCTGTACTTAAAAAAAAAACAAAAAAAAAAAAAAGTTGCTGTTTGTACATCCTTTGCTAGTGCTGCCGATTAGAATGCCATCAAATTACTTGCTGTTCAGACTATTCAACTTCAGATTGTCCTTGACGTTTTGTCACAGATATTTTAATTGCTGCCCAGTTTCAAGTGAAGTGAATGGCAAACAGCACAGCAACTGAGAGAGAGCGACCTCAGTGCCTTCCCAGATTTGGTTGCAAAGCACCATTTAATGACTGTTTCATGTATCTGCTTTTTTAATTAAGGGAGTCAGCTCTTCACAAGTTTAACACCAGGCCGTATTCTGTTCTCACACACGTGTGCAGGGAGCTCTGTAGCTGTGTGTGTAAACATGTCTTAAATCTGCAAACAGTAATTGTGTCCCAGAGACTTGAGTCCTACAATATGGTCAACCATTTTCAGGTCTAAATTCAACTGCAGACCTCATGCATTCAAGTAAATAGTAGCAAAACAATACTGTAAATGCAAGGGCATGTACAGGATGCCCTTCTCAAGTGCAGCGCTACCCCGGTGCCTGCGCTTGTGTCCGTTTCAACCAGCCACACGACCAGCGCAGACCGTGACCCGTATCCCGCAGTCGTTCCCGCACGGAAACTGCGGGATGAGGCCGTGTGTGCGGGACGTGGCTCTGCTGCTGTCTCCGTGACTGCTGCTGTGCCTGCCCCGCACTTGCAGTGCTGCTTAGGTCTTAGAGCCGTCGCCCCGGGGCCCACGGGTCGTCCCGCGAAGCCCCGCGCACCCAGCAGCAAAAGCTGTTGGTGTCTCTAGGGTTGGTGGCCATGCAGAAGCAATCAAGGAGCTCGAAGCCCCTTGATTCCTCCTTGCAGAATATTTGCCATACTCTGTCCCTTTGTCCCAAGTCGAAATCATGTTTGCCACTGAGTGTTTCAGGAAAGCAGATTAGACAAGCTTTTACTAATACAGATACAGAGCCATAAGTTTCTTTGGCTGATTTCTTATCTGTTTTAAAAAATCATTGATTAGAAAAAGTATATGCTTTCATTTTCTTTTTCCATTACTGACATTTCAAATTTGCATTTTGTTAAGCAATACGAGGATTCTCTCCGCAACATAAAATCTGCAGTTTTGAAGAGGCAAAAGGTTTGGATAGGATCAATGAGCGAATGCCGCCCAGGAAAGATGCTCTTCAGCAAGATGGTATTAATACTATTAACACAACAAATGCCAATGGAAACAATGGAACTGGCAACAACAATGCACAGTGACCACATCAGCTTCTGGTTTACTCACTTATGTCTTGCCTGAGAATTCCTCCCTTACTGCTTTTTGATGTGACAACAGATGGAATAGCCAGGGGGATCAGTCAGAGTGACTCCTTAAAGTGAGGTGGGAGACCACCGAGCTCGGCTCTGCTGACGAGAAACCCTCCTGCTTTCGAGACAACAGCCCCTCTCCTGGCGTGTGAGCCGACGTGCTGGAGCGCCCTGCCTGCGCTCCCGGCAAATCCATCGCTGGCTGCTGAATCCCGGCATCGCGGAAACGATTGGGCTGTTATCACTAAAGCACATCTAGACTTAGCATCTTATGCTTATCGTTGTCAACACTTTTGAGTTTACAAATGGGATTTTTCTTTCAGTAGAGGTAGTTTGTTTGTTTGGATTTTTAAATCAGACTTTCAAATACAACCCTAAGAGCTAACTATTTATTAATGGACATTGGTTTCATGAAACGTCTTTAAAACGATAGGTTAGAATGGTCTTAAAATATCTGAGGCTGCGAAACTGCATTTTAAATAGAAAGGAGGAAAAAAATGCCAAAAAAAAAAAAAATCTCAGTTGGTCATTCTGTAAAATGCTGACCTCAGGTTTACTCCTTAGATGTTGCTAATATTGTATTCACTGTATTTTTTAGTTATGGCTTATCAGAAGATTTCTATGTAGGAATGTTTATTACTTGAACACAGATTTAAAAAAAATATTTAATTTAGAATCTTTTTGCCCAGCTTTTTCAAGACTCTTCCCAACCTTGAATTTAAAAAAAAGAATATTATATATACTAATTTTAAAAGTAAGAAAAATATGGAAATGTTAATTTTAAGGTACTTTTAATTGAACTTTGTACATTATGTCTAAGTAAATTTTGATTCATATCAAGTCTGTAAAGCTTGGCATTGTATTTTGTGTATGCATGTTTTCATTTTGCGAATATTTAATATATAGACCTATGATGTACATCTATAGGTTATGTAGATGTTATGGGTACTTTTAGTTTATTGTGAGTATTACGGTTGCATAAATAGCTAATAATCACTGGCCTGAGTAGCTGCAAGCTTTTTATTATTTTTAAATCTGTAAAGGAAACTGAAACTGTATTGGACTTACTTTCTGTTTAGGCAAAGCAGCGCGTAAGCAATTGCTCTGTTCAACTGCTAAGGCATTAGTGAAAGTGTAAACTCGAGACTGCATGTATTTGGTATCTACAGGACTGCTTGGTTAAAATAAAAATTGAAGCCCTGTGCTGATTTGTTCACGAATAATGGACTGTACTGATTGCCACTGTACTTTGTTAAATATTTTGGCATTTGCTACGTGTCCTTCTCATCCCCTGGAACACGACTTGAAACTTAAGTTCCCTAGAGTTCATCTCCCTTTTTTGTTGGCCATCAAGTACGATCTGTACATGCCCCTGTCTAAGTTGGAAATTTTATGCATGTTCTGAACTATTCAAGTATTTTATAAACAGTAGCACACAATAAATTTTGTGCATGGGCTGCGGCTCCTATCATTGTGTATTGGTTTTATTTGGAATACTTAGGTCTAATCTGACCCGTGAACTAGTTAGAAATTCAAAATTTGAGCTAACAAAAATTCTGAAAGTCAAGTTGTGGCTTGCAGAGAATTAGCATGTAATGTAAATGACAGGCAGTTAGGGTGCTATAGGTCTTTTGGTTTTGCTTTTGAGTTCTTTCTCATTAAAGAAATTAACGTTCATTTTTACCAATTAAAAATTCTCAGAAGTTAAATTTAATTCTCAGCATTTTCTGCAAAACTGGACAAGCCTGGAAGGGCAGTGTCAGCAGGTTCTGCAGAAAGGCTGTTCTTAGTAGCTCTGTTCTGTTACTGGTTTGCAGTGAGCTTTGAAGACACCGCTGAAATTATTTAGGTTGCCTTTTGGGTGAGGGACTACTGCTTAAAGTTAGTGCAGATACTATTTGATTTAGGCTTGCTGGCATAGTCTCTTAAGTATGAGAAGCTGCTGAACAGGATGAGAATGAGGATAAAGTAAGATGATAATTGTAAGAAAGTGATACACTATTGCTATTTGAGTTTTAATATTTGATTTTACTTTATTGTAGACGCATTTTAATTGGAAACAATATTCTTAAAGCCTGAGTGCAGAAGACCAGCTTGTACAATGGTAAGTTTTTCTTTTCCTTTTTATAAAGCACAGTCGTATTAGCGAGCCATATGGTCTTTGCATGACGTTGTGTTAAAGCAGAACAGTAGGTGCAATGAGAGATTCACATGATGATGATGATGGTACCTTTCTGCTTGACAGTGCTAATGGATGATTTCCCAGCTCTCTTAAATCAGTATTTTTCATGATGTGATGCATAGTTTTGATATTTTTTTGCTGCTCTTTCTGAAAGGTGGAGTCTGGAGCTGTCTCTAATTCTTGCATGGTTGAAGAGCAAAGATGATGCCCTCCCTCTCAGAAAACGGTAAGCGCCGGGCTCTGCTTGCTCCGTGCTTTCGGTGTTACAGGGAAGGAGGAGAAGCTCTATGTGCCATGTGCTGTTCTGGGTGAGAGAACAACTCGCTGCCACACGAGATGTAGCCGGTTCCTGGTTTGATTGGAGCAGTGAATGCCCTTCTGCCTCGCAGGGGGCTCGCTGGACCTTGTGTGGGTCCCAGGGAGATGTGTCCCTTCCTCTTCAGGACTCGTGCGTTCAGACATTATCTGCTGCCGCTCATCTGTGTGGCCAGGCTGGCCCCAAGGTGCTGCAGGGGTGAGCAGGGGTTTCTCAGCTTGGTGAGGGCTTGGTGCTGCTGAGGAAACTTGCTGCCACCTGCTGAGCCAAGCGGGCAGAAGCAGCCTCGCTCCGGCCTAGGTAGGCAAGCTTAAACTTAAAAGCTTGCCATAAAACAAATGAATGGCATGACGAAATACAGCCCGAGTTGTCCGTTTTCTGTAGTGGTGGGATGCATGAGTCAGATTTCAGACTCGGCTTTGAATGATAAATAAATGGGAATATTTTTATTCACACGTAAAAAGAGGTAGATATGTTACCGTGCTTTACTTGTTAAACACTGAAGTACATTTGTAACTTGCAAACAAACTTGCTCAAGATGGAAGAAACAAAATTAAAGAGAATCTTGGTCAAGCTTGGAAACATATTGACACAGTGACTACTTATTCCATCTCAGCAATGATCCAAGTCACACAGAATGGAATGTGTTCTTGTCCACTGAATGTACTTCTCTTTTGTCCCTATTTAGACTATTAGTTTGACTAAGCACATTTAAATTGAAAGATATTTCTAAGTTTTACATCAGAAAAAGTTCCATTTTTATTGAAGAACATTAATATACTTTTTGTATAGTAAATTTGACATCTATTTTGTTTTATAGAATCCTTTTTGTCTTACAGTTGTGAAAGGGTTGCTTACTAGAATTAACTCTAAGCATTTTAACTGCTTTCATTTGAAGATTTAATAAAGATGGAGTTTTAGTGTTTTTTATGAGGATGTCTTATAATACTAACCTAATTTGATAACTATTTTGCTAGAAATGTTAGGACATACCTTGCAAGCTGCTGGACTTCAAGCTCCCACTAAATTTATAGGTGGAAGTCAGAAGCAGTTTTGCTTTCAAAAAACAACTCAAAAGCTGTTTGTTGCATTAGAGAGGGTTGCTAGAGAATGGGGCTGGGTTTTTGTAAAATACTTTATATCAAAGCCTCAGTCTTCTATGTCAGCTTAGCAAGAAATTTTAGCTATTTTAGTAAATATGCTGGATATTAGAGAGTCTTCTGAGAGTTAGTTTAATGATGCAAGAGTTGGGCAGAGAGGAGGACGTTTTGTCTGGGTTAAAAGCACTAAGGTATAGGACTAGTAGACAAGATACATCTTTTATTGTACAATAAAGAATATTATGTGCTGTAAATTAAGGCAAATATAAGTGCAAAAAGCTTTTCTGAATCATCAAGAAGGCATTTTTGATTACATGAAGTTTAAAATTATTCTTTTACACATGGATAGTCAGTGGCTGCATAAAACATGCTACACATCCTTAAAGTTTCTTTAAAAAAAAAAACAAAAAACAACATAAAATCTTCTATTGACGAACAATTGCCAGCAGCAAACGCCGGTAATCACCACTTGTATCGCTTGATATCATTGTGGCCAAACTCTTCTGATACATTTGTGTGAACATCTGTTTTATTTGCACAAGGTCAATCTATGCAAAAAAAGGGGGAAAAAAAAAAAGTCAGAAAGCTTGAGCATATATTGATTTTAACTCCCAGTCTCCCTTTCTCTCCTCTCCCAAATGTTACTTTCTTCATGGACTAACAACTACATATCGGAGGCCAAAAGCAGAGTTTATTCCAGGTCTTACAAGCTGTTTTCTTTTCCCTTTAAAGAGAGACAAGCAGCTCCCAAAGCAAAGGGTCCAGTAGTTGGTTCTTTCTTTGCTTAGACCTTGGTACCCCAGATTGGGTAGTTAGACCTTTAAAACTCAGATATTCTTCTGCTTAATTGCAGAAACCACCACAAATAGAGGGAAAGGGAACAGAGATTAAAGTACTAGCCAGAAATAATTATTTCATGAAATCTTTAAAACAAAGTGTTCATCAGTTTTGAACAGAATAAAAGCTTTAGTGCAAATAATTATTAGCACGGCTTTTAGCTGCATGGGAAATCTACATCCAAAGTCTTTGTGTTCTGGAGACAAGGAGAGAGTTTCTTACCTCACTGCGAGTGACTACGATTCTGATAAGTGAAGAATCATCCGTGCCAGCTCCTTTCATGGAGTAATAAAGTCTTTCTGCAAAAAAGGCTGGACGATTTAAAGCACATTTCACTGCAATAAAATTAATTGTTAAGATTAGTTTCAGTATTGAGTGCTGTGTAGTGATACTTGGCAAGATCCATTCAGGACTTTTACTGTGGATGGCTAGAGCTAGGTGTTGGTAAAGATCCTGTTGTGATGGATAACAGGAATTGTTTATAGGGTTGAGTTTGGTTTCTAGCTGACCAAGTAATTCCATTCCTAGAAAAGTTATCATTATTAATAGCTAGCTTTTTTGGGAGAGCTTCTTGAAGTCTGATGAAACCGTAATTCCTAAATATGAATTTAAATACTTCTTCTCCTTGGATAACCGGAGGCAGTTATCTAGATAATAGGAGGATAGAAGGTTTTTATTTATGCTCCATTTCTAGAGTTTCATAAATATAAGTACAGATGTACAAAGTTGTTGAATAGATCTTGTTTCGGTTAGACTTTTCACATACAAACACAAGCCTCCATTCTCTTACAAGACCTTCAGAGCTGAGTTTTTCCAACAGAACTCTTTCATAGAATATAATCTAGAAAATTTTGTTTAATTCAGTAGTTTCCTTCCAATCATAGCTACAGAAATAGCGTTATCCTCCTAAGTATTGGTAGGTCTGATTTCCACAGAGTACTGGTCACTTGTTTGCACTATTAGTAAATCATGCTATGTTTAAAATGTTTCACTGTTGTAAGCCAGCAAAATGGATGAAATGAATGCTTATTTTTCCAGTTAGGTTCAAAGGGAGTCATTTGATTAATCAAAGTTATTTTTCTATTAGTAGATTCTCAGATTATGTTTTTGTTTTCTATATGACCAGCGCTGAATTGGATCCTCCTGAATAATGTTAAGAAGGGAGTGATCTTTGAATCCCAAAGGGGTAAGGGGAAGGAAGAACTTATCACTTACAAATAGCCTTCAAACCACGCTCCACACTTCCAGAAAATTCTCGGTCAATGCTGCTTAATAAATCCCGATTAGCAATCTGAAAACAAGTAACATTAATAAATGGCTAGTGAAATGCAATAACAAATGGAACTTCAAATCAAAATACACTGGCCAAATTGAAATCAAAATACATCGACGCTGATTTGTGATCAGTGATTTGTGATCAGTGCCAGGCTCCTACCTTGGAGTATGCTTCAACTGTTGCTTTCAATTGAGGAAAACTTCTGCTTGCCAGAACCATGTTAAAGCAAGATTCATCAGTCCCAAGCTTTCCTTCGCCTGCTTGGTACAGACGCTGAGCATCTTCCTGAGCTTTCTGATAATCCACAGTTTGATTCTCATCCCGATTACCCTGAAGCAAAGACATCAGTCTAGTCATTTTTCAGGAACTGTACTAAATTCTCTTATTCCCTTAATAATATAAACTTTCTCTTCATTTGTTTCTAGGCTTCAAGTTGCAAAGAATCTCCCCAAATGAACTAACGAATTACCTTACCGAATATGCACATCTCAGCTCGCTCAGGTCTTCTGTTAGGAATTTGCTCATTTCAAGTAAGAATGCCTCTAGAAAGCACGTACTGTAGGTGTAACGTGGCAGCAGAGCTTCTGTGACAGTTTATGTGCTTTGAGGTTTGTCTTTTTGCTAACTGATGCATGGATAGATACTGCTAAACATATCAGTCAAGTAGGCTTACTACATAACTGTCAAGTACTGTGGTACCTATAGTGGTTAATATATTATTTAAATTGATGTGGTTGTCAGTTACTGTAAAGTACTGCATTTATCAAAATAAAAATTAGTAGCATGAGCTTCTCAAGTTTTGCTTTCTTGTGGA
>JAVCKT010025289.1:18012-46197 GCA_032273925.1 Rhynchotus rufescens | reverse complement strand
ATTAGAATAATTTGTTGCTCATAGCCCTAAGATGGGTCCTATACCTAGGTGTAAATGGAAGTGGGATCTTCTGTCTGCTTTCAGAAACTCACTGAATACAAGTGAGCTTGGGCTGCTAAACTGCTGCTGTGTTTGCATTGTGTCTTCAGCGAAACACACCCGTGTTTTTCAGAAAGACTTCTTAACATAAAATGACCTAAAATAATGAATCTTTCTGGAGAGGAGAGAGGAGGAGGGAAAAAAAAAAGTGATGTGAGTACACAGGAGCTGGATGGTCGTAGCTCTGCCTTTGATCTCAGACTTGTTCAGTGTCTAGTTTTACTGCAAATAGAGATTGGCTGGTGAAATGCAGCTTACTAGGAGCTCCTCTTAGCTTCATTCAAATTGCTGCAGTAAATAAACTTCCTGAAACCAGGAAGATTTGTGCAGTCATCATCAGTCTCCCTTTTGCCCTTCTGGCTCACAAAGAGCAGGAAACGAGTGTTGCTTTTTTGTGTCCTGCACCACAGTATTTTCTAGAGTGGAGGAGAATAATCTGTAAATGTTAGGGTATCTTGTCCAGTGTCCTTCGTGTTGCCCCCAAAAGAGATACTGCAACAGGCTGTGCAGGAGAACTCTTGTGATAACTGGTGATAATGGGGAGCTGGGAGGCCCGCGCGGCGCCTCCCGCCCTCCCGGGCGGCCCCGTCGCGTTCCCGCCCTGCCGAGCCGCCCGCGCCGCTGCCCTGCGGCGCCCCCTGCCGGAGGGCGCGGGCGCCGCTCGGGGGGCCCGCCCGGGACCCCCGTTTCGTCCCCGTCCCCCTTTTGTGCAGGGAAAACCGAGCCTCCCTCCACCCGCCTGTCCGTGATATCCCTGCACCCCTGCGGGTGTTGATCCGCTGTGTGATTCACCACGTGCTGTCGCTGCGAGCTGCACGGGCTGAAATTAAGGTAAAGTGTCCAGTGCTTGTTATTTTTTGTATCGCTTTTTATGACTTTAAAGCTGGGGAGGTCACTGAAATGCTGCCGACCCCAAGTTTCCGTCTGGAAAGCTCCGCACGGCAGCAGAGCATCCCGGGCGCAGCAGAGGCCCGTCGGCCGCAGGGCCTCATCCTCCTCGCACTTATTTTGCACCATATAAGGGCTGGATCCTGGATCCAGGAGTGCTGCCATCGGCTGCCTGGGAATTGGCTCCGTGCAAGCATCTCGCCCTGCACTGTCTCCGAAATTAGAGAAAAAGCCGAGCAGTGACTCATCGGGACCTCTCATGCCACCAGGCTCTGTCTCCGTCCATCCATCCTTTGCATGAGGGCATGTGCACATTTCGATGTCCCCAAGTGCCAGGAGTTTTGAAAAAAATTGCTGTTTTTTTGTGCATGCAGGAAGGGGGTTTTGCCCAGCTCTCCTTTGACATTTGGTCCTTACAGGCTTTCCCAAACCATGCTTAGGAGCTCCCAAGGAGCTGCTGGAGGCTGGGACAAGACCCCTGGTTCTAGCGATGGGGACAGAGCCACCCCACCAGCACCAGCTCTGGTGCTGTGCCCGGGTCTCCACTCTCCTCCTGAAACCTTTCCCTTTGGCAGCACATTCTCCTCCTGCAAAGAACGACCACGTTTTGGCCATTTCTTTGCTCTCTGCTGAGTTAGTGTCCCTTTAATCTCAATAAAGCCTCCAGGATTTGAGCTGGACCAACACAGATAAATCATTAGCTTTGGCCTAAAAGTCAGCCAATTTAGCCTTGGCAGATTCGCTCTGTCAGAGGTCACTGAAAAGCTGAGATTTACTGAAGACACTTGCTGCTTCTTGGCCTGGTGGTCAAAGCCAAGTCCCCCAGTGACACTTTTACACTCTTTTAAGGGGGAAAGCACTGTGAATCCGGGAGGAAACGTGTTCCTGTGGCTTGCGAGACGTTTCCTACCCCTCATGGCACTGTTATCCTAAAAACCCAAAATACAGAGCAAGTTGACATCCAACATATTGCACAGAGCAGCGCTGTGTTGACGTGAGCAGGGTGACTGCTCTAAATGACTGCTTTAAAGGAGCTCTCCAGGGTTTACTGTAAACATCCTGCCAAACGCCATGCCAGCTTATCTTTGCTTACTGGCAATTTTACTAATTCTTTCCTGCAACTGGGGACATAAATTTTTATGATTGTCTGGTAGGAAACACAATAGCTGCTGAACTTCTCTTTAATCTCTTGAAAATACACCGTAAAGCTCTCTCTCGGTGCTGGATGGCTTTCTCAGCCTGGTGGATATGGCTTTGCTTTGGAGTTGTTCTGTCCAGAGACCTCCACTGTGGTTGGTTCCAGGGCCTGGAGCTGCAGGACAGGGAGCAGCTCGAGGGGGAGCCTGCGCTCCGGGGCAGGGAATGATTGAAAGGTGCCAAATCTGGGCAATTCATTTGTGGTGCAGAGCTTGAACTCAGGACACTATTGAGAGTCCCCCACCAAGGCAAGTGTCCAGATAGCTGCAGTGAATATAGCAGAGCCTAGCAGAAGAGAAGGTCCTTCAGCCACAGCCTGGAGCTTCTCCCAGGAAAACTGCCACCTCCTGCGCTCGGAAGGCAGCCATAAGCCCCAAGCAATAGCAGGGAAGATCCAGGGAGAGAAAGGATGAAGAAAATCCACAATTTCCCTTCCCTAATGGCAGAGGTAAATCATGTCCCCGTGGTCCCATCACCTCCAACAAGGGTCATGTGCTTTTAGGGAGGTTCTTTGACAGGATCCCACACATTATGGTAACTCTTTATCTTGTTGCAGCACGGGGTGCGTTGCCTGCTGCTTGGCTGTAATGTTTGGAAGATGGAGCTACCACCCGGGAAATGATCCGATTCCGAAGCTCCTGAGATGGATTGACACCAAGGAAAAGTATCACTTCTTAAAATGGTGTAAGATGCTGGAGTTTCTTCTGATGTGTGAGTTTCCAAGTACGTGTTTATTTACATCGCTTATTCCTGCAGCCAGATCAATGCAGGAATATTCCCTCCGCACGTATCTGGGTGGGACAGGATGGCAAGTGCAATATTCTTCTTCTGCACTTGCTGGCTTTTATAGCTGCCCTGCATTATTAATAGAGATAATAAAGCAAACATCAATTATTTACTATTTCAATAAATAACAGGTACTAGAATCTAGTCAGTCATGAAGGGCAAAAGTGTTATAAATCAACATCTTTCTTCTCAACACGGAGAATTGCATTAAAATCAGGCAACATGTTGCATTTCAGGCTTTGGGGTTTTTTCCTTCCATTTTCTGGGGTGTGTTTTCCCAAATAGATGCCGCTAGGGCTGGTAGGACCAGAGGTTACAGGGGAAGCTGCTGGAAACCCTGCCAGATGTAACGGGACAGGCTTCATCTTTGCACCTTGTGTTGCTCCGTGGCCTCAGGGGTGTTTGCAGACCCTCTGCAGAGCTCCGTAAAGCCTGAGGACCCTCGAAAACAGCCTGAACTGTTCCTAGCAAAGGGAATTTCCCCTTGGGTTGGATCCTCCTTCCTCTTCCATGCCGGAGAAGGGGGAAACTCTGCAGCGACCTCCAAAATATTAATTCCCGAGAGCAGCAGGCTGCGGTTGTGACCACGGTGCCCCCGTTGCCCCTGCAGAGGTGGCCTTTTCCCACCTCCACGGGCTCCCGGATCCCTGTGCGGAGGCCGCTCCCCTGGGGAGCGCTTGCAGGAGCGGTGTCCACCTCTAGGTGGGGCGTTTTGCCCAGGAGAGCTTCTCCCGCCGGCCGCTGCCTGCCTTTTCCATCCGTGTCTGACACAGGCTGCAAACCCTCGGGAAGCAGAGGGGACCGGAGGATCTCCTTGCTTTGGACGAGACTCCAGCGCAGCCCAGGAGCGATCCTTGGGCACTTCAAAGCAGGTCTAGTGTGTGCTGTGCATAGTTGGACACGTGAACTGGCAGTGCTGCACGACTAGATTCCTTCTCGTGCTAACTAGATTAAAGCCAAATGTGATTATTTTCTGATATAACGCCTCCACTCTTGGACTTCAGTGGAAGGTGAGAGGGAAGGGACAGAGCCTGGCGGTGAACTGGTGGTGCTGTGGTGATAACTAATTCCCTCTGCAGTATTTGTGTTTCTTTTCTCTGGATGGCAGAGATTGAGGCCGTGAAGATTTGGGGGAAAAATAACTTTTTAGGCAGTGTGTAACATTCCCGCAAACTTGTTAAGGTCCCTGGGGAGGAAGGGCAGGTCCGCAGGCTCGGGTAGGTGCTTGCTCACTGTCAATCCAGGGTTTCTGCAGGACCTGCTGCCTAAAAATTGAAAGCATCCTTTGTAGATATTAATTTGTTAAGACTTAGATCCCTTCCCTGCAGCAGCTTAAGTGATCCTGACATGCTCTTCATGTCCCGGACCATGATCAGGACGTTGCAGCTGTTCCCAGTACACGGCTACGTATAGGAAATACAGCAAATAATCTTCAGAGCAATGTCCCGGAGCAGGATTACAGCCGCCCACAAACTGAATTTGCCTCTTAGCTCTCACTGCAATCATTTATGTGTCACCAGGCCAGTGGTTCTTGTTTTGCTAATTTTGATTCTATTCTGAGAGTTTTCCCTCTGACTATCAGCCTTTGCTTGCCTTGAAGGAACAGTGTGAGATTAAACCCCAGGTTAAACCCCAGTTTTATCTGCTTTAGCAGAGGAGTGAGGAAGACTTAGAGAATTAGCATTGCTAGGCTTGGTTTAGAGATAGGGCAGCTGGGTTCATTTCCTTTGTTTTTAGAAATTGAAAGGAAGTTGTTTTCACTGTTCTTGGGCATTATGATAGGGTTAAATTAGCTTGGAAGAGAAAAGACACTGATCTGCTGGCAGTGTCCAACTGCAAGGTACTAAAAGGAATCAAATAGAATATATGATGAAAAAGAAATTAGATCAAATAATCTGCTAGGCTTTCATAAGCTAAAATGTTATTCATAAAGCTGGTAAGGAAATTACTCACATTGACTTCAATGGGTCCAAGATTTTCCCCACGATTTACAACCTGAAATTGCAGCTTTTAGAAGTCAAAAAAGAAAAAAAAGACCTTTGTATGGAAGCAACATTTATAGTGCATTATGAATACTATCTGCTGCTTTTATTTTACGTCTTACCTTTGCAGTAGAACTTTCTTGTAAATAAGGGTTATTTCCACTAAAAGGCTATTATGAAGTTATCTTTGATGCTGAGGCTACAGGCTCCATTCCCTCCTGCAAAGGAGCACTCAGGAACACTTTGGGGTATAAACAGCTTTGTTACAGCTACTTAAATATCCTGCTCTCACTGGTAGCAGACTAAGAAGGAGGCAGAGAGCGCAAGGAGGAATGTTTCGCTGCGGCACGCAACATTTCACACCCTGCTCCCAGGTTCGTGCCAAAAGGCCACCACACAGGAATTAGTCTTTCATGTGGTTGTCGCAGGGTGTTGCCAGAGGGTTTCATTTAGCTCTTTACGGTGAGATTTTCTCCTCCCGATCGCTGCAAGTGGGGCTGGCAGAGAGGCAGGCATCGTCCCTGCCCGGTCCCGTGCCCATCTGTGCTGAATCTGGGCTGTTGGGACCGCGTCTGAGCTGGGACCACCATGGTTTGGGGTTTAATGGGTTAGTTTCCTTGACTAGCTTAAGATGCTTTTATTCTGGAGTTGGGCAATAAGGTGGGCTGTAGATTTTGTCGTATTTGATCTGGGGTTTTTCTTCCTTTTCCTGACAGTTCTAGTATGGATTATGAGCATTCCTTGCCTGGACAGAGGAGCTATCTGGGAAAGGCACTAACCAAAATGGGCACTTGCCTGTTTCCAAGCAGAGTTTGCACTGCACGGGCAAGGGTGACATGGGCTTAGCTTTTCACAGGGGACAGGGAGGACCCAGAAATGGCAAACATCTCCTCGGATGATGCCTCCGTGCCAGCGTGCTGGAGGCAGAGGTGCCAATGCCGCAGGAGAAAGAGCACATGGGGTCTAATGGTTCCATCCCAGAGAGATTTAGGGTCATAACAATGTATGGGAAGTGAGTTCAATCCCTTATTCCAGCAAATTGACTTTTAACCTTAGGATTCTCGTTTAGGACTATATTTAAGCACAAGCTTAGAAATCTTTGAGTTGGTGTTGCCTGAAAAAATTGAAGATCTCAGCCATTTGTCCTGCTACAAGCCTTTAAAGATAACAACAGAAACATCTGCATGACAATTATTGCTTTATTAGTGGCAATTAATTCCAAAATGCAAATAACTCAATAATCTATAATAGAGCTGCACAATTAAATTGCACTGTGTGATTTTTATTGATCTCAATGCTCATTAGGTGTGCTATACTCATTTCTAATAATCTCTCTGGACTTTTCATTTACTTAGTGGTGTTCCTCATATTCAGCTCTGGTTTAGAAACTGAAAGACAAGCCTCCCTGTAAAGCAGGCTGGATTGTCTACTTTTTAAATATAGTTCCAGCTCAGCAGATGAAACAACACTGAGTCAGGAACTAAAGCTTAACCTTATTAGAGTGAGGAGATCTGTTGTCCAAAGACTCTAATGTATGGAATTATTTTGTCTTTCCAGGTTGCAGAGTCTTAAGTCCAACTTTCAGCTTTTGTCTAGAAATATTTTCTTCCATACTAAGATTAAGATTCCCTGTTACATTTACCTGGTCCTTACTTCACCTCTACCAGAAACATTGCTGGGGTGCATTGCTATGTTAGGAGCCAAGATCATGGCAGCCAGATTTCTGTCCTGACATCTTTTTTATAGCACTGGAGTTTGCGACAGACCCCAGGCTGCAGCCTTGGGTTGACTCGATCCTACTTGCAGACAACAGGAGGAAATAAAAACTGTTGGCTTTGAATAAATGACTAAAGAGTGAAGATCCCCAAAGATCTATACTCACAAAGACCACAAGAATAATTTTTGGATGTAGATTCAGGCTAAGAACATTTGCATCCTCAGTCATGCAACAGAGGTGGCTTTTGGAAGGAGCTTGATGCCTGGACTTCCCCTTGGTACCGTTCCTGTCAGGTTTTCCTTGCTAGGCAAGGTCAGAAGCAGGCAAGGCTGGGGTGAAAGCCCTGGCAGAGGCATTTCAAGCCCTGCCAGGGATTTTGTGGGTGACACTGTTGTTCTGAGCAGCGCACATGGTGGTGGGGCATGAGGTTTACGCTGTGTTGGCTTGGGTATATTGAGAAGGAGGTTGATAAGGATGCCGTGACACTTGGTGTGAGCTTTGCAACATGAGAGTGGTTTTAAAGCTAGACAGACATCTGCCGTGCTCAGTATGGCAATACCCTCCTGCATCAGCCAGCAGCTCACATCCAAAGCTCCTCAGCTGGGCCTGGACTTTCTTGTTCATACCAACTAAGCAGGTTTGCAGGAACCATCCTTTCCCAGAGCCAGGGCAGGTGCTTGTTCGGGAGGATTCGGTGATGTGGTCTGTGGGCATCACTGGGCACAGGCAGTTTTACACATGATGTTCCTCAGCCTTTCCCTGACGAGGGCTCCTCGCGCCCCTTCCCTGCTCCCGTTGCCCGCCAGGAGAGCCCACGTGTGTGGGGGGGTGTCTGTCGGTGCCGGTAGCGGAGCCGGCTTCTCCGCAGTCCCCATGGAAACAATTTGGGGAGTTTTGTGCTCATGCAGCGTTGCTGTGCGCCGTGAAGCAGCCGCGGCGCTTCCCTTCAATCCGCTTCCCACGGGATGGTGCTGGGAAGCACTGGGTGGTCCCTGGGAAGGTGCTAGAGAGGAGCAAAGCGCTATTGCCTCGGATGGGCAGGGTTAGTTTTGCCCCGGCGCCCTCGCTGTGCTGGTCGGCTGTGCACAGGGAAAGCTGGGATAACAGGGACGGGTCTCTTGGAGGGCTCCTCTGCCACCACATCCGTGCTGCACAAGGTCGCTCTGACACTGAGCAGGAGCCTCACCAGAACTTGTGTGGCTGTTCTCAGACAAGGAATACATTTGGGAACAGGCAGGGCACCTCCTGGGCTCCCAGTGCTTGGCACAGCCAGGTGAACTGGGCACCCACCACTGTCCCCTGGCCAGCCTGACCTCCCCAGCAGCTGTGTCCACGTGTCCCCAAGTGAAGGCCAGGTTTGCTAGCAAGTGCACCCAGATTTGGGGATAAAAGCGTTTCCCAGTGCCCTACAGCAGCACTCAGCAGACACCAGCACAAACCGGTGTTCTCCATCTCCGGGTGCCTGGTGCTAGCAACCCAGGGGCAGATTTAGCCAAAGAGTCAAGCTCTCCATGGGGGCGGCTGGATCTGCTGAGACAGATGAAGAGCAGACGGACGTCTGTCACGCTCAGCACCACCACGGCCTCCCGCATCAACACCAAACGCAGCCTGGCCTGCGTGCATCGCTGCGGGTGCCTCTGCATGTATGGGCCGGGCTTGAGACCCCCCTCCCCGAGCCCTCTCCCCACCCCAGCGCAACCAAGACCCCCTCAGATGCCTCCCTGCAGCATCCGCTCGGGCAAGCGGCTCCGTTGGCCTCTCCCACGGTGGCAGGAGCAGCCCGGCTGCTGGCTGCGTTTCTCCCAGCTCCTGCCAACAGTCGTTTTATCAGGGCTGGCATTTTCTTTCAATTCTTTCTTTTTTTCTTTTTAATGACTTTTTTTTTTTTTTTTAAGTAAGCGTGGCTTTCCAGGAAGTTGCGAATAATAAACACATGCATCGCCTGCCTCGTTACCGGTGCCCCATCTCTAGTCTTGGTTCCCGTAATAGTCACAAGAGCCAACTTGAGGCTGTTTAATTGGTTTTACCATTTAAAACAAATCTTTTCTGCGATGCAGCTTCTTCAGCTGGACACCATCAGCTGAAAAATAACTGGGCCCTCTTCTGTCTGGGTCGGGTTTTGGCCTATGGGGCTGCTCAAACCCCAGTCCCCAGGTGAGGGAGAGACGGGACAGGGAGCCCAAGTGCCAGAGGGTGAGGGTTCCTGTCTTGAGTCCCAGCCTTGAGTAACCTTGAGCCACCCGTGCCAGGACCCCCTGCGCCTCCCGCCTGGCCCCTCTCAGCCTTCCCCCCATGGTGCCACCCCAGCTGCACCTCCTTCCTCCCGTCTCACGCTCCTCTTCCTCCTCCTGCCTCCCCTCCCTGCCTTTGCTGTGATTCATTAATGTTTCAAAGACACCAGCCTGAATGGAAAAAAACCTCATCCAGCGTCAGGTTGTGCCGCTCCGTACGTTTTCTACAGTGAGTCACGAGCCGGGCCAGATAACTCCCCACCCCTGGCGCTTAGTCACCCGCCACCGCGGCTGCTCGGGCTCCTCCGCTCGTCCCGGCGTTATTGCTACTTGCAGCGGGGTGTTTGCCCAAGGGGCTGCAAGGATGCACTGGGAACCAGGAGCAGAGGCAGCCCCGACTGCAGCAGCCCTGGTCGGGGAGAGACCCGAAGGCCCAAGGGCACCCGCTGCCCCCCTCGCTCCACTTCAGCACCGCACAAATTACTCTGCCCTTGTGGCGAAACAAATAAGGCTTCATTATCATTACCGTCCTGATGGGAGTAAACAAGTTTATTTACACTTGAGCACTGCCGGAGAATAAAGTCGCAGAGAAAAGTTCATGGTAGGTGGCCCCGGCTTTGTCATTAGGGCCGGCTTTTACAAAATCGCTGCCCGCTCAGCCAGACAGGCTGCTATTCAAGCAGGCCCGGGTTAATGAAAGTACGATGTGTGCTTGTTAAAAGGAGGACTACAACACTTGTAATCATGGGTGGTCACATTTTTATTTAATGATACGTATCTTCCCCTTTTCCGGCCCTCGCTCTTAACCCTTCGCCTCCCACCCTCCGGCTCTTCGTGGCAGATGAGCGACCCTCAGATCTGGCACCGGCTCTACGACCAGCTAAGCCCCCTTGATGAGGGATTTTTGGGTTTTTTTTACACGTTCTTTTTCGTAATGGCCTGAGATGCCAGCAAAGCAGAACCTCAAAGCCAAAAGGGCCCCCCACGTGTAGTCACTGAAGCTAAAACAATAATGAAGGCAACAGCAAACAGGCTGGCAGGGGAGAGGCCTGGGAACCAGAAATGCTTCCTTTCCTTCAGAGCATTCGCTTGGCCCTCGTGATGAATCTGTTCTTGCAAGGACACTTCAAAGTGTCCTGCTCCGGTCACTCCGGCCATGGCAGAGGTGTTGTTGTGCCCAGGAGGTGGCTCAGACCCACCGCTCTTATCACAGGTGCCAAAGCCAGCCGTGACGGCAGGACAAGTCCGTTTATCTAAGCTGTGACCTCACCGAAGGCCTGGGTGTGAACATGCTGTGTGGAAAAGCCAGGTCATCTCCAAACCTCCCTGCTAGGCCTTGCCGGTGCCAGGGTTGCTGGATGGGGGGAAGCTCAAACTCCTGCACTTTTCACATCTAATGGGGTTAATATAGAGACGATGGGAGGACACACACGTCTATACACTCTATACACACTCTACACTGGCCGTGAGACATCCAGTATTTTAATCTGTTGGTTTGCTGACGCTTCGTCATCAAACACCATCACTCCCACCCCTCCACAGTAATTTCTGAACTTCAAAATCACTTTTGAGAGAGAGAAAGACATGCAAGGACCTCATATTTCTACAAGTTCTAGCAAATCAGCAGCTCTGGGACAAGCCAGCACCCCAGTTACCGGCTGTGCAGCCAACAGGACCGGCGGGTTCCTCCACAGCTCCGAGCCAGCACACCCTGGTCTGCTGGTGGGTAGGGAGGTGGAAGATGAGGGCATGAGGGAAGGTGGTTTGGAGGACACAGAGGAAAAGAGCCAATGCTGCGGACAATATAACTCATAAGTCCACAGGAAACCTGGCTTTACTCCTTTGCTACTCACCCAATACACCGTTGGACAGCATTAAATGTGAGTTATCACCTGTCTCTTAGATATCTTCTTCATAAGTAACAATTTTGAATGGTATTTAGGAAAGTGAAAGCCCAAATGCTCTCAGTCATGAGCAGCTTTGGGAATGGGGAAGGTCCCTACCTTGCTTAGGTGCCCTCCATCTCCTTGGTGTCCTCACTGGAGCCACTGCTATGTTGATACTGAAGTTGCCCAAGGGTTGACCTCAGGCTCCTACAGTCCTTGTGGCCCTGTGGAAGCAGAAATAGCTGCTCCAGAGCCTGTCTGAGGAACCTTCAGCTGGAGCATCACCGGCTCCATCAAGGAAAAGCAGCTCTGGCCACATCCAGATCCCTCGCAGATGTGGAGAGACCCAAATCTTCTATTTTCAAGGGACAAGTCTCTGAATTTGGGAGCTGGTTTTGAGCCCCCACATCGACTCCTTATCTCCATGATGCTCCAGTGCAAACCAGTCACCTGCCAAGCTGTGGGGGCTAATGACCAGACACTCAAGATATCTGGTGGCCAAGGCCATGGTCCCTGCTCCCGTGCGAGGTCCCTGCAGCCCCGCAGCCCTCCCTGCTGCGGGGCAGCCCTGGCTCGCACGTCTGCAAGGGCTTCATTAAATTATCGCGCCCTACACAGCTGCCAATTAATGTAGCGGGTTTGCATCTTGGCTGACCCAGCACTCCTCACACGCCGACACGGGGACGCGTTTCCTATTTAACAGCGAGGTTGGTTCCTGATAAGATACGTAGTCCAAAGTACTGCGCTTAGGCGCGGGGGCGATATTTGCAGATACTCCGTGCAAATACTGCAATTAGCTGATTAATTGCTGCCCTAGGTTTGTCTCTAGAGCTTTCACTCTTACCCTTCTCAAAGGAGAAGGCAGTGGCCATCGGATCGGCTACGCAGAGCAAAGAGGTCAGGTTTTAAACCTGGGTTTTATAGGATGGCTCAAGCCTCGCTGACTCCTCCCTGCAGAGAGGGGGTTACACAGGGTCTGCACCATCGTGGCATCCTCCTTGCAATGATTCCTCACTTTGGGAAGAGTAAAGGGCTCTGGCTTGTCCTAAAACCAGTTCTGTCCTTCTGCAGCCCAGGCACAGGCTGCTTCAGAAGTTGGATTAGATCTTGCTCTTAGGAGACACCTTTCCAAAGAACATGAGTCTGATTTTACAAGCAGGATTTTGTTTTTCACGTGGATATGTAATCTGGCAAAAGAAAACACTGTTGTGTGTGTTGCCATCTGTGAAAAAGCCCTGAATAGACCCTCTCCTTCACAGTCTCCTGTTGAAATTCCACCTTCTTTGTGCAGATCTGGAGGCAGATGCTATCCTTCACATTGCACATTTGCAGCGCTTAGACCAAGCAAGGCCATAGGAAGATCAATATTTCCCATAGGTTCTCTGTTGTCCTGCAAAACCCCATCAAATACAACCCACTCCTAGCTGCACATTCCCATCCAGGAGCAGGATGATGTGGAGAACAACCAGATTTGCAGCCCATTGATTTCAGCCAAGACCTCAGCAAAGTCCCTCTTGCATTTGGGGGTCCTCACTCTGACTTTGCTCCCACCTCTTTCTTCACCTTCAAATGACATTTGCACTGCTGGATGGAGAAGGGATTTGGTTTCCAGGTAGTCCACTTGAAGGGTCTGGTGGTGTCCAGCCTTCCTGCTGACTCCTTTCCTCTTTGGCCTGTGTCGCTAGACCAAAGCAGGTGGATTTCTGTGCTCAGACCTGTATTTCACATTGTTGGGAAGAAAATAGTGCATATATACAATAAAACATTTATTTAGCAACGTCTGAGCCTCAGTGAGGCTGAGAAAGTGTTGGACCAGTGGCTATTAGTCTCTCTGCCTGCGTCCCTGGGTGCCCACCCTGCTTTCTTGGCCCAGTTATTTCCACTAATTTCTGAAGTATATTCCAATAATTTCCAATAATTTCCAATAATTTCTGGAGTGCCCATCATTTTGCAGTCTGCACGCTCTGCACTAGAGCAATACTCTGGGTTTTCCAGCATGCACATGGAGATGTTGGCTGTTCCCAAGCCTTTTCCATCCCCATCCCAAGTGCCAGCTCACCCAAGGAGAGCCACAAAGGGAGCTCTTAGCAATGTCTCCTTTGGTAAGTCATCCTTCCCAGCAAGAATATAGTGCAACCTATTGCAGAATATGATTTAAAAAAAGAAATAAATAAAAAATTAGGCTTGCGAATAGTGGTTGTTCCTTGGATGTTACTGCTGCCACGCCATGTGGCCAGGCTGGAACAGGCTCCGCTTCCCGGAGCAGAGACTTCCCTGCCTGCCCAGGAAGCCCAGCGCAAACACAACTGGGTGGTGCATTTAAAAAAGCTACAGCAGATCGTCATGGCGATAAATAATTGTAGCCGGTTGCCATAGCAACCCGCGCTGTAATAAAGCAAGGGGCCTCGCCGCGGCTCGGCTAAATTTAGTTGTTCCCAACTATTAAAAATATTTTCAAATACGCCGGGAGCTCTTTCAAAAAATTTCTCGGGGTTGCAAAACAGCGTTTCGGCGTGATCCGCGTTCCCGCTCCCGCCTTGTCCAATCCCCTAATTCCCCAATACCCTAATAGATAAACTGCTTGCGCTCTGTGCAGATGCTCCCTGCTTTCATTCATCTTTTTCCCCTTAGAGCATCAATTCGAGCCTCGTGCCCGAGCAAAAGACACTTGCAGCGAGGGAGGAGCTTTGTCACACATGGAAAGAGCTCCGACTGTGTCTGGGTCCACCCCGTGGTGATGGGGATCACCCCTCCTCGTCTTATCCAGGCTGATAAGCTGAATGAATGGCTAAATGAATTTTGTTTGAAAATGTTTGTTTTGCTACCAGGTAGTGACGGGGCAATGAGGTAGAGTTTCTGGAGTGTCCCCAGGAAAAGACGACCAAAAGGCACTTTTTAGCAAATAAAAGCCTTGGTGTGCCTGAAGAAACAAAAGCAAGTCCTTTCTTTGTTTCCTTCACTGTTTTCCCAATGAGAAGAGACTTCAGATGAGGACTCATGGAGAAAAAAAACAGTATTTCTGGCTCCAGAGGTAGGAATCTTCTAATTCCCCAAAACTACCAAGTTTAGACGAGGAGAAACTTACCCCAATGTAAAACCAGAGACACACATTTGGAAGGCCCTTTCGCCTACCTGTGTCTTGGAAGTTCGTGGAAGCTTCATTTATCTCATGTTTTGGCTATATCAGGTCTAAAACGGGTTTTAAAATAGCGCGCTTTTTTGTTGTTGTCGTTGTTGGGTTTTTTCTTGTTATAAACAGAAATTATTATCTCACGGAAACATCTAACCTCAGATGGACCCTTGGCTAATTTTTGCTGTGGTTATTATAGCCTGTGAAATATGAATGAGCACCACAAATAGCACTTTATATGATTTCTGAGCAGTGAAGGGCCAGCTGGCAGAGAGCGGCTGTTTGGGTAGAGAAACAAAAGTTGTGATACGAGGCTGACCTTCCCCTGGATGATCCTGAGGCAAAAAATATTGGCTCCGAGAGCTCCGAGAATCATCATTCCTCACTGTATTTCATGTGTTTGACCCCAGTTGTGGCTGCAATCAGGAAATGTGAGAGCCAATGGGAAAAAAAATCATATTGGAGTAAAAAGTTACTATTTTGCTTGCAAATTGTGTGAAGGGGAAGTATGTATTTTTATACTTTCATTTGTATTTTTTCTTAAAAAAAAAGTCTTTAATGGAATGTTATTATTTGTATTTCCCATTTGGGCACAAGCCAAAGTAATGCACACAATTACACAAACAAAACTGTGATTGGAAATTTTTGCCTGAAGCACCTTTTTATCGTTTAGTTTTCTTAGTTTTCCTTGAGCAAGTGGATTTGCCATCAAAACCTTAAAGTAAAATCACCATTGAGGCCAATACCACCAATGCTGCCATCAGCTCCTGAAAATTCGCTGCAAATCCCTGAATTTGGAGCATTCGCATCGAGGTGCTGCAGGCGCTGCTGCTTCTGCTACTTTGCTGAGTCTTTGCAACCGTAACAGGGGTTTATAACCACTCCGATTTGCATTTCATGGTCCTTGTTAGTAGACATCTCATTAGCAGATACCCGAGTGTCTCATGTAGAGGAAAAATTTGCTGGTTTGGAGAGCTGTTTGCTGTCACCAAGTTCATTTGCACCGGTGATATTTAGCTGGGTGGAAACTCCAAGATGGTCCCTATGTGAATTGCTAAACTAAACTTTAGTGATTTAAAAACTAAACTACAACTTCAAAGGGATTGAAGAATTTCACAGATACTTTTGGTTTTACTGGTTGTGTTGCCGTTACAGATATTGGGAAGGTTTTTAAGCACTCAGGACTTTTTCACAAAGACCCTGCAGAAGCCTATTGGAAAATTTAATCAATGTGATTCCACTTACTGACTTGTCTCTTAAAATCCTGCATTAGAAAAACTCGTCTTTTTTCTAGTGCTAATGAAGACAACACCAAAATGTTCTGCTCACTGGAAAGCAAGAATTAGCTGTACTGTTTTCTGGACAACTGACAGGTATATCATTTGTGCAGTGGTTTCGCTGTGACAACTGATGTGTGGGGTAGATAATTTTTCCATTACCTCTACGCTTAAAAATAATCTGGGAGAAAAAAAAAAAAGAAAGATATTAAATCAAAGAAGCAGTCAGGAACTCTTAATGTGAAGTGGACAGACAAATATATTGACTGAAAATGATCAAATTCTTCCAAAGAAGAAATCAAACCCTGTAAGAATAGTTTGGCCATCCTCTTTCCAGGAGTTTCCATACTTTTGTGTGTGATACTCTTTGGATAGAAATAGCTAACGCTTATATTTCAGAAATATAGCAAAAAGGTTTAATTTAATATGGAGCAAGATTTCTTCATATGGAAATAACACAGTTCTGTTACTTTTTTTATACAAGTAAGAAAATAAAAGAAATGAATAATCAAGAGTGCACCTGAAGAGCTGCCTATGATGGAAACAGAGGACGGGCCTGTTGGATGCCCTTATCAGCTGTATTATGTAAAGCTTTGGTTGCTTTTTAGGACTGCAACATTTAATTTGCAGTGGTATATTCCCTGCTTAGCTAAACCGAGATTAATTTGTATTCGGCTACAAAATGTTACTTAATATCTTGGGGTGTTTTATTGTCTCCTCCAAACGGCCCAGAAGTGGGGAATTATTCAATGCTGCGTGTTCCTGCATTCAACAAAGCACCTAATTTTGGAGATAGGCAGGGGGTGAGATCTCTTTGCAGGCTCCTGAGCTCCCAGTGCTCCTAGTTATGTCGAAATAAATCCAAAAAATGGGAACCAACCCTGTTAGATGTTGGCGGTTCCCCCGGGGGAGGTAACCCCGCAATGAGGCTGGTTTGTGCCCAGGTCCCCGTGCCCGGCCCGGTGCCGCACTGGGAGCCCCGCTCGGGTCTCCCGGCTGCTCCCGGCTCCAATTAATTCCTTGGTGTCCTGCTGAAGTCTACGGTGGTTTTCTCGCCCCACTGCAAGGCTGGTTTTGAACGGGAAAGCCCCTGAGCAAAAGCCCCGCTCAGGTTAAGCTAGGTTTTGTCAACAGGATGCCCACCTGGGGTCTTGCCCGGATGCTCTCCAGGGCAGAATTCCAGGAAGCAGCAGCGCTCCGTGTCCCACCCCCATTTACACCCATCCTCCCCAGCGCAGACCTTTCATTTCCTCCTCCCTTGGCCTTCAAGCTCGGCAGATGTTATCAGGCCAAGCTATAGGTAGGAAAGCCCAACAAAGGCAGCACGGTGCAGCGCGCGCGGAGCAGCGTGCACCGCCAGCAGGAATCTGCTTCGCACTTCGGTGGGATAGTGCAGCAAATCGGTGTAAAATAAACAGCGCCTATTTATAGCCCGGCCCAGGCTGCCTGCAGGCACTGCAGCTGCTTTGGTTTTTTTTTTTTTTTTCCCTTTCTTTCCCCTTCCTCTTCTCTTTGCTCTGGATGAATGAGGGGTTTTCAATGAGGATCCAGGTTTCCCGGGCGGGAAATCCAGCCCAGCTCTTGCGGGCGACCGGAGACGGCCCATATGTCATGGGCAAAATATGCGGCGCCTGAAAACCCGGAGCGGATCGCGGCGCGGCGGGGACCGGGGCACACCCCGCGCCCAGCCCCGACGGGGCCACGCGGGCGCCTCCGGCTCCTCTCATCTCCCCGTTCCCCCCAAAAACGGAGCTGGAGCAGCCAGCGGGCACCCCGGGGCAGCGGGACGGGCGATGGGATGGACTGGGGTCAGGGGCCACCCCTGGGTGGACTGCATGGGCGAGCTTATGCAGTGCAAAACCCAGAGGAAGAACCTGGTTTCTTCCCGAGTCAGGGTCCCTGCGCTTACAAAAGGATTTTTCCCACCCACACGCCAGAAAAAAAAAAAAAAAGAAAAAATCACACACACGAGTCGGAAAGAATAAAGCGTCGATAAACACCCCAGTGCCTCAGGAAGACACAGATTTACATCTCTGAGTCAGATCTTTGCGGCTCTCTGCATATGGTCCGCATGATGTGCAGTTCCCGGCTAGTGACTCACTCCACACCAATATAAAGAAATGGTTGCAGGCCGAGCGAGCAAACAGCCCCGGCTCTGCCAACCGGAGAGCCGAGTGCCGCGGGAAGGAGCCGGCACGGGCTACGGGGGCCACGCAGGAGAGACGCCGCCGCTCCTTTCACTTCTCCAAAACAGCTCGGTCGGACTTTCGCTGCCGTCAGAATCGTCTGTGGTTCCTGTGACTGAGAGGGCCCAGAAAAGCGCTTTTCTCTGCCTCTTTGCAGGTTGTTTCCGTGGTTCATTCGATAGCCCTCTGCGGAGAGGTGTTGGGTTTCGCTGCTCCGCTTCCATCCCGTGTCCCGGGCGCTGCTCCATGGCCTGAGGAGAGCGAGGGGAAACGCTCCCAAATGCCACAGTTTGGGCCACAAAAAGCAGCAGGTGGCCCCGCACCAGGTCTGAAAATCCCCATCTGGAGCCACTCATTGATAAAAGGACAATTTATTTGGGGCTCGTCCAGCTTGCCGCTGGGCAGCGTTGTGTCGGACGACAGCGACAAGGCTGCTTGCTACACAGTTTGCTCTCCCATTTTCTGTTTTTTAAACCATATTCGGGTCTCTTTTAAAGCATGCTGCAACAATTTGGCTGTCATTCCTGAGCGAAAATATATAAATCATGTAGGGAAAGACTCCTCACTCCAAATGACATCATCTAGGATTTGGGGGGAACGCAGCTATCAGCAGCCTCATAAGGATGCTCCTTTCTGTGTTTTCCAAGCCCAGAGCTGTCCCAAACTCTTCTCATTGTGCTCTCCAAATTCAGGATGTGGAAACGTTTCTCCTCCCCAGCCTAGCAAAGGGCCTTCAAAAAAAACCTCAGGAACCCCTGAACTTATTCAAATAGTTCTCTTTAACCTATGGTCTTCCTGTTTGAAAGAGCAATATTCAATCCAAAAGCATTTAATTAATTTGAGATTGTTACACTGAAGCAAGTACAGCAGAATTATCACAAGGGATGCTACAGCCATTAAATAATCAAATAACAAGACCATTAAGTCAGTAATTAGCATGTACAATAAATGGCTAGGCTGTGTTAATGGCATCTCTTGTATATCCTGAGAAGGGTCAGAGTCTATATTGATGTAGGGCAAAAACTGCCTAGTGTTCTTGATGCTCTGTTGAGGAATGCAAACACTTCCTGTCCTTTCTCCGGAATTATCCTACATCCAGAAATCCCTCTAACCAGCTTCAAGTACCAACTTCTGAATTCTTAATATTTAGTCTAGGAAAGACTTCTGGGAAATGCTTATGAACTTTAATAAAGAAGAAGTCAGGACTTTTGTCCAAATAGATGCCCTTAGAACATCCAGGAATGAAGCACAACCGTATTCATGGATATTACAGCCCATGACTGCATAATTTCTGCATTCAGATACCAAGCTACTGACTGGTACTGAACAATAAAGTATATATGCAGAATAAATAATATATGCAGCTACCATGGCCATAAAAAAACAATCCAAATATGGGGGAATAAGATGTTCCTTAACAAAATGCAAAATATTAAGTGAAAAAATGACCTGAAGAAAGAGTAGCAGAGTATAAATTGAACAAGGTCCACAGAAGAATTGCAGGAAATGTTGAGAGAAGGATGCTGGATAATATAGTCTTGAAATATCCTTAGTTATTTTATCCTGTGACTGTGTGACAGCAGTGGCTGAGCTGCAGTCATGTGTTGGTGTGTCGTGGCTCTTGCATGGAGACATATATGTGCAGTAACACCAAGACCAGGAAAATCAGATTTAGAGAAGGACAGAAGAAGCGTTATGATCAGTGATACCAAACAAGAACAACCTTAGGAGAAAATCCCAGGCCTTTGGAATGCTTCTGCAGAGGTGATTGCTGCAACCACAGCGCTTTCCACATGAGCAACCCCATAGACAGGGGATGAATGACAAATCTTTAATTAAAGAAGCTGGCCCCTTGCTTGTGCTTCCATAACGTCAAGCTAAGCAACTACTTTTCTACTCATTTGGAAGAAAAAAAAAAGAGCCTCCAGGAAAAGATATTCAAAGCAAAAAAGCGTATCCCACTCCTTTCACAGATGATCTCCTGATCTTGGCTGCTTGCAGTCTATCACGCTGGCTCTGGAAAAGCTGATCAAGGATACGCACATTCCTCCAAGCAGATCCCACCAGACAATGTCATGTTTTAATTAGGCAGTACCAAGGAAACTGTTTACAAGGCGTCTTCAAATGCCTCCCTTGTGCTGGCACCCTCCTACCACAACAGCAATATTTAGTAGGAAGGTCCTAGGTACAGTTCTCCTGCGGCTTAGCTGAATGTCAATCAGCTCATCAGCATTGCAGGGTGAAAAGTGAAGAAAACCAAAGAGAAGCAGAATCTGTCCTTGTCAGGAAGCAGCGTTTTGGTTATGGAAGAGTTTGGGCTGCGTATAGTGAATTTTCTCCTGGGGAAGTTACCAAAACTGTGACCTGAGGCTGCTGCAAATAGGGTTGCCCTGAAGCTTGGAAGTCTCTGCCCAGGCCATTCTCCTGGGAGAGGGAAAATCCACCCTCCAGCTTGGGGCTGTGATGGGACAAAGCTCCTGATGGACTCTCTGCATGGCCACCTTCATCACCGCTCTCCTCCAGCCAGGATGCAGTGAGGAATTTCTCACTCTCAAGGTGGAAATGGGGCACTGCTGAAAGTCCAGCTGAAACGAAGAACAAGACCCATGGAGATGGAGCAGAGTATCTGATACTGGAGCAATTTGGGTGATGCCAGGGCTGTTTGGGTCTGGGATCCAGGCAAGGAGGAGACAGCAGGGAAGGCAGAGCCAGCTCGTGGTGGAGGGATGTCCCAGTGTTGCTCATGGTTGGATAGATGAGGTCTGCAGTGACTGTCTGCAGTACTGTCCTTTTTGTCCACCTCACACCATGTGCTCCTGGTAAAATGGCTATAGTATAAAGGAATCACTTCACTTCCACTGAAATGCAGCTGCATCAGGCTAGGCAGCTGCAGTCAACAACGGAAAAATACTTGGTGCTTTTTAAACCATAAGGGGAATTTACAGAGGCTTAATGAAATTATCCAGTGTGAATTCACCTGGGTTAAGCAGAATGTGTACCAAACAGAAGTCACCTGGGTTTTCTGTGTCCACCAGAAGAAAAATGGCTCAAAAAGTTCATCGATATTTCTCAGCTGATGTGACTGGGTCTGACTCAGAGCGGGGGGAAATTGCAGACTCTCGTCTCAGAGGGCTCTTGCAAGGTAATAAAAAGTTTCCTGGAATGATTTACAAAGCTGGATTGCACAAAGGAAGAGAAGGAGAGGAAATGGGGGAACTCGTGTTACACAAAGCGCCGCCGAACATTTGTGAAAACCATTTCCTAACAGTTGTGGGGAAAGGGTCCAGATACATATGTTTGGGGGATTTTGCACATTGATAGGTACTTATTTGCCTCAATAGACAATATTCCAGTTGCTAAAATATATAATTAAAAAAATGTGTTTTAAGTAAGTTTTCTACTGAACCAGTTGGTACTGAACGGTCTGGATGTTACTTCCTTTTAGAGCAGAAGAGCGTCAGATCAAAACCTCAGCCGCACCTTATTTGAAAATCAATTTACCCTTTAAACAACTGTTTGGGTGAGTCATGGAAGAAGCAACGAGGCAGAGGAGGACGGGAAGAAAAGAATATTTGCCGCAACCTTCAAGGAGCGACTGAAGAATGATCCTACCATCTGGTGTGCAACTTTAACATACACCATTACTATAACAGTAGAAGGTGTTATTAAGCTTCTACAATGAAATACTCAGGAAGGTCATCAGCCAGGTCAGCTTGGAGGTCCAGCCTTGTGCCTCCTTCTCTTGCACTTCACCTGCGGCCAGGAAAGTCTCATCCGTGGCTGCAATTCAATGAGTTTCCTGAGGCCGCAAGGGCTTTGAAAGCTCCTGTTACAGCCCCTCTGTTTGGAAAGTGTGTACGAGATGTTCGTGAGATAGCTACAAAAGACCTCTATGTATTTTCTTCTCCTTTTCTAATCACTGACGTTCAAATGCTATTCAGATAATATCTGTAAAATATTAACTTGTAAGACAATGTGTCCTATGAAAGTAAGTCCTGATATGAAGGTAATTTTTTTCACTGTTACTTACTGGTGAGAAACAGCATGATTAAAAGTGGAAAGGGACTGAAAGAGTGGAGCAATTACCTGGTGTGTCTCCTTTTTATTAAGAGCCAGCCTAGCTATTGTTGTACTATTCAGGACTCTGGCATTACAACAGTGAAACCCTAATCAATATGGATGAAGATTTTAATGGTTTTCATACAATGAAAAATTTATGTAAGTTTATCTGGAAGATTTCTAAAACTAATAGCATTTGTCATATGAATATTATACAATTAGCGTCTGTCTGAAATACCAGCAGTCTTCTATTCATTTTAGCATAAGAATGGGAACACTAATGTTATCTGAGCTCTAATTACTGTGAGAAGGAGCAAAATACCAGTAACAGGGACAGAGGCCAGTCTGTCCCAGCACTGTCTGTCCTGAGACTGTCGCCAGGTGTTGGGACGTGTTTGCTGCCTGAGAACTGTTTTAGGGCATCAGAAACCCCAAACTGAAGAGATCTACTGAGCAAGATGTTCTCAGCTTGAAAATGTGATGGCATTTGGTGTATCACAGACTTAATTTGCGTTATCCTCGCATATGTGCAGCTTATCACCAGAAACCAAATTTTCCCAAGTGGCAATGCATTGTGCAAACACTGCGACCGGTTGTTTTTCCGCCGCCGTTCACACACTTCTCGTTGATGGCAAATAGGGAATGAATTGCACTCCCAGCAAGCAGGCAGCAAAAGGCCAAATTCCCACCCTTGGCTACCCCAGCGCCAATGCGGGAAAAGGCTCCTCCAGCGGGGACGATCCTGCTGCGAAGCAGAGCAGCGCTGCCCGGCGAGGGCCAAGCGCCTGCGCCGGGATGGGGATGTGTTTTGCTAGGGATGAGACCCGCTAGAAAGCAGCATCCCGCGACCAGGGCGCGCGAGCATGATATTAATAACGCAGTTTGGAGCGGCCACTGCTGCCTTTGGGCTCCGGAGTTATATAGCACCGTAAGCTACTGAACGCATAAAAACCTATTACCCTTTAAGATCTTGATTGTCTCTGGTTTACTATGCCTGCTCCAGAGTGTTATGTTTTACAAGGGGCCATATTACAGTACGTGGGATAAAACTAACGTATTATCGGTACAGACGGAGTGACTCGTGCTGGGATCTGTGGGGGAGAAGGGTGTGAAATGAAGCCATAAAGCTCCAAGGTTTACATGCCAGATTTAACACATGGGATCCAGGGAAATGATCCAGGAGCAAAGTGGATATGAAGATCTAGTCCTCCAATATGCTGTCCAGAAGGCAGGAAGTCTTTAAGGTTTTGTCTTGAGGTGCTTAAGACTAGGTCAAATCTAGAAGAGAATTGACGATGTCGCCTCGTCTCTCTTATTTCTGTATGGATCTGGAAAATGGAGAAGGCAGCTAAACATCATAGTTTACTAACCTATTCCAAACTGTTGTGGGAAGAGCAGTCTATGATAAAGATCCTGTCCTATGATGATGAATGTTCTGAAAAATTGGATCTCAACAGATTTCATTAAAGAATTGGAATCTCATACCTTAACCGATATCTGATTTTGCCTGGAGAAGATAATACTGTTTTGGTTTTTTTTCCTAAATTTAATACACTATGGCATACAACGTAAATCCTCAGGTACAGAGATACAGATGTCAGACCTAACTGAAAAGCCTCGTCTTTAGGAATGCATCTAAACATGGACTCAGCTTCAGGGACACATCCTGAATAGTGATGACCTTAAAAATATACCTAAGTGTTTTCCTTCATGTATGATGGCTTTGGATAAAGTATTATCTAATGTATTTTTTTCTTAATGTAAAACCACTTAGTAGAAAGAGTACTTTATCAAGCAAAATCACTTAAGTGAAATACATTAGAAGTTTGGGGGGGTTCAGTAATGTTTAAAATTATTGCATAATAAAGAACTGCGACATGAAAAAAGGAGACTGACAAGTGAATTCTTCCTTTTAAACCCAGAAGATAAAAGAAAAAAAAAAGTGGACTTGAGCGGCTGATCTTGAAGCAAAGGAAAGTAGGAGTTCATGAGAACATTTCACATTTCCCACTAAGGTCCAGCTGTGAAAGAAGCTTTGCAAGACTAGCAGGTATTCTTTTTTCCAATTTTTTTTTTGAGCAGCCAGACTGATTCCTTTCCTAGGAACCGCAGAGAAGTGTGTTAAGCTTTGCTTCACTCTCTGCATTCAGCAAAGAGAGTTTTTGGGAAAGTTGCCCAGATGCTGTGGACCAAGTTCAGCTTCGGTGTAAGCGTAAGCAGACAGAATTCCCACTGAAATCAATGAGCGTTGCACCTGCTGACTCTGGAGTTGAATATGGCCCAATCTGGGGATACTATAAAGGTTCTGTTTCCAAAGTTTCTTCTGGCTCGTTTTATGGGAATGCAGACCTGGCGCCAGGAACGTCAGAAGACCAATAAATTCACTATGGGAACTTCCAGGCAAATGACAACTCTCCCTCGCAAAACAAATCCAGAAGCACACGCGATGCTGAAGGACAAATGCTCAGTCTCTCTCCAGTTCATTTGCCTGAATACCACTTTTAGCTCAGAAATGCTCTGCAGGGAGAAAATGGGGAGCGGGCGGCTGGGAGATGTGTTAAGGAATTGCTTTGGGTGGTTTGTCCACTGTCTTTGGGCAAATATTTTAACAGTCTAGACGGTTTTTGAACTTGAAGGAAGAGTTGGCTGAGGTCGCATAGGAGGGTAGAGATACCAGCAATTTGATGGCTCATCTTAACAGCCATTAATGCTACGTGTTCCCAGTTTGGCCTGAATTATAGCCGTGAATGTCCCAGAGCGGGAGGATGAAAGGGCAGGCAGGACTGAGGGAGCCCATCCAGAAAGAAAGCAGTAGCCAGGGTGCATCCATGTGGTACTGGCTCCAAGGAACTGGTAAAAGTGTTATATAAATGAGCCTGGGTTGGTCTCTGCTGGGGTTATGATCTGCTGGTACGTGGGATGCGAGTGATGGAGATTCAAAGTAATTTCTGGAGTAGAAAGTCATTTCTTTCAGGTCATTTTGAGAGAAGTCATTTCTCGAGTAACTGCTGTTTTCTGGAACCATCCTGGTTCACAGAATACAATGTCCTGTTCACAGGACACAAATGATCCTTGTGATTACAGACGATGTAAATACAACATGAGAGAACTAAGACTGCAGTTAAAGAAAAAATCTCAGAGCCTCCAAGTTAAATAAATAAATAACATGAGGAAATAAAAGGAAGGTTTAATTCACTTTAAATTCAGTGCAAAACCAGCACTAGACCCATATTCCGATTTGATCCAAAGTTTGAAAATACGTGAAGTTAGAAAAATTTGAAGTTAGCATTTCTGCTCCAAGTCCATTTCCTTAGTAAACAAAGCAAGAGCATTGAATCATTTGTTTAAATTCGGTAGTTTTCTAAACATGTCAAGCAGGAAGTATTCATTTCATAACACGGGCACTGCGCCCGCTCTGAGCCCTCCTCGGGGGGAAAGAACAAGGATAGGGAACAAGGGGACAACCGAAGGTACCCCCAGGTGCTCGCAGAACGCCGCCTTTTAAAGGAAGAGCAGAATTTCTTGCGTTTGGCACGTCCTGGACTGTTTAGACTTCATTTCTTCCCCGAGCCCCTTATGATTAACAGCCTTATTCCATCTCCTGCCATTGAACATATGAGTCATCCATTTAAAAATACGCGATCGTATAGGACACACACTGCAAACGAGGGGAAAATTGATGTCAAGACCCAGTGTGTGCAAAGGGCCTTCTAAAACCAACCTCCACGTCACTCTAAGATTTGTGGGTTCCAGTGCCACAGGACATATATGCGACCGTTTGCTTCTATATACTAATTTATCCTAAAGTCTAAAGATAATTTGTTGTCTTTAGGGAAAAAAAAAAAAAAAAGCCAAGCCAAAAATGGTCCTTCATAGGTGAAATTCCTGTCCTGGACAAGAGGGAGGCAGCTCTTCTTCAACTGCTTCAGGATGCTTTCTATCTCTTTATGCCTGTGAGCAGCTTTATTAGTTACAGGGCTGCATTTTTCCAAAAGGACGCGAGATGGACATGCTTCTTTCTTCTTGCAAACATAAGGTAATTTGGATTTCACGTGTTTTGAAGAACAGGTCTGGTGTTAATGTGTTGCAGAACTGATGGATACACGAATATATGAATGACTTAAGAATATATGGTTTTTATCCATCACCCTCATGCAATATTTAAGTCTTTCTATTCTGTATTGAAGACTCAGAGATTCAGTGTAAATGGACTGTTGCAGTCCATAAGTCAATCCACTATTGACTTGATTTTGGATCCCATTTACGTAAAGGCTGCCCAACAAGAACAAATAATCTTAATTTTCATATCTCCACCTCCATCTGGAGTCAAACACAAACACACAGAGAACCCAGACACATTTCAAAATCTCTTTGAAATAAATGACCACATACATAAGATTAAAAAAATAAACAAATAAAGAGCCATTAGAGGCAACTTGCACCTCCGTTTCCTTCTTTGCGGCCCAGGTGGTCGCAATATTTATCTTCCTTGGGGATGACTGTGACACTTAACAGTTCTATAAACACATTTAAGAGGTAGGGATGGCAGTAGCTCTGCGATGGGGGAAGGCAGAGGGTTTGTGGTGGGTCTCGGTGCGCTCACAGCGGCATCTGTGCACGTCTAGGGTGCGTGTCTGTGCAAAGTGCTGCAACCCCAACATGATAGAGCAATAAGGGTGCCCTGGGTGCCCACAAGCCCCAGGGACCTGCTGGACACCACGAGGGCTACAAGGTGAGACAAGGACCTAATGGTGGTTTATTAAACCAGTGCATTAGCGCCAGCTGCACCCGAGAGCCACCGAGCCGGAGCAGGGAAGCCGCCGGGCACCGTTCCCGCATCCCATTGCTCCGGCACCTCCGTGTGCGGGAGCAAGGGGATGGAAGCGAGGTGCCCGTGCCGCCCGGCTCGAGCCCCGGCGGGATTCACCGGCCGCTATTTTCGGCGGGTGCCGGGGAACGCTAAATATCTGGTGTTCCCCGCTTGCTGCAGTTGCTATGGATATGGCAGCTCAGGCCTGCAACGAGGGTTATAAATGTTGCCGCGCGCTTATCGTTGTTGTTGTTATTAAAACACCATCCAGCAGTCATTCCCGCGCAGCCGCTGCCCCTAAATCGTCCCTGTAATGGCGCGTTTCTTTCCTTGAAAGAGGGACGTGTGTGAGAGGAGTTACGAGCAACACCCGCTCTTCCCTTCTGGTTTTTATTTGCTGCAAAAGGGGGCTGTTTTGAGCCAATTTAGAAATCACTTGGAGCAGGGGCTTCATGCAGGTCCAGCTAACCAGTCTGCTGGTTGCACAGCACCAACATAGTGAATTTTTGGTTGTTTGGGGGTTTTAAAGAGCTGTGTCCCTTCGAAAAGCGTTTTCCCGTGGTCGCAACCTCCCGGGAGCCTGATGCGATTTCCAGACGAGCTTGGGAGGAAAACAGGCAATCCGCATGGTGCTTGATAGCGAAGGGCTGGCTGTGAGCATTCAAAACGGGTTAATAAACGCAGATTTGGGTGTGGGAGGAAGGAGGCGATGGCCGGGGCGTCCCCGGGCGCCGCGTGAGCGCCGTGCTGCGGAGCTGGGCGCGCGGGAGGACGAAGCTGGGCCGCTCGGCCGCGCCGGCCAGGCCCGCGCGGAGCCGTCAAGGTTACAAGGAGCTGGCGTCTGGTAAAGAGGTCAGTCCGCCCCGAAACCGCCGTGGAAGCCAAAATAAAGTCTAGGCCGGGCTGCGAGGAGCACTAGCACTGAGGCAGGGAAATGACGGAGGCCTCTCTCCCCCGAAGCGGTGCCGAGGCCGACGCTGCCGCCGAAACGGGGCCAAGCAGCCGGGTGCTGCTTTGGGCCGGTGCTTGTTGCACGAGACCGGGATCAGCGGCGGTTTCCGACGCGCTGTCTCAGTCCCTGGCTGCGCTTCCCACTGTGTTTCCCTCGGGATGCTGGGGTGCCAGCGGCATCCTGCTGCGCAGGGAGAGCGGCGGGAATTACCTGTTCCTGTCTGTCCGTCTGTCCATCGCCAGGGCCATAAAGGAGAGAAAAGCTTTGCACAGAACCGCCCATGCACCTCCCCAGGATACAAGAGCGTGCAGAAGGATATAAGGATATAAGGAGGAGAGGTCCTAGGGGGCTCAAGCCAAACAATCCCAAATTACGAAATTCCCTTTGGCAGCGAGGCCAGCTGGGAGCAGTGGGAGTGCCTTGAGTCCCACATGGAGCTGCTAGCAGCTTATTTTCCTTTTGGAAGCATCCAATGGGCAGAGGTAAAACGCATCGGGACGCCTATAGGGTCACATCTCTGTTACTTGGTTTGCAAGGCCTTTGGGGACAGGGAGCATCTTTTTGCTCTGTGCTTGCAACACGTGCTTTTCCACAAGCTTGCATTAATACGACGACAGTCGCGCACCTCCTGCTGCAGCGTTTGCTGGGCTGGGGCAGAGCCGGCGCCTGCAGAACCCGCTTGCTGCCCCGCAGGAACCTTCCCCACGCGCCGCCCACGTCCAGCAACCTCTGGAGGCTGCAGTGGCGGCCGGAGGGCTACACGTGGGCCAGTATCGGTCACTGCAATATTAAAGCAAGGTAGTGTATATTCAAGCCACGCAGCAGTGACTGCAGGCAGCAAATAAATACTGTGTGCCTAAATCACAGATGTGCATTGACCTTTCTTCACAATGCAGTTATTTTATATTTTATTTTATTTTATTTTATTTTATTTTATTTTATTTTCCCCAGCACAACAGGGTGTTTCCCGCGGCGCCGCCTCGCC